>CM035801.1:6559294-6644294 GCA_020466265.1 Siphamia tubifer | reverse complement strand
TGTTAATATGTCTCCAGATCCCTGACTGGAGACATTATCCCTGCACCGTGATAGTGTAACCTTGAGTGTCATGTGGTGCACTGTGTTAAATAATGAACTATTTTTAAAGTCTAGTTTTGAGCCATAGAAACCCTGAAAAAGTGTGAGAATAAACTATGTGGGAGTTGAATCAACACTCCACTCCACTGTGTATTTCTTTATCTGTGCACATATTACCAGTATCAGCTGCTGTTTGGTTCTGTCTCCATGACCTTCAGATAATCCTCAGCTGTTCCACCTGGACCTTCACTGGACACATGTTTTCATTCGGTCACCTTTAAGCTTAAATGTACTTGGACGTGAGGTGGGGATAAAAAAACAACAAATCTGGAATTAACGAAAAACTGTTGAACTTCAGGTATGCACTCCAGAAAGGCCCTTAGCTATACAGTATGCAAAACATGCAATTTCCTCTTTATCCAAATATGGTCATAGTGACATCACAGGTTAAAAGGATGAACAAAATAATGAAAACATTTTGAAAAAAAATACAGAAAAAAAATTAAGAAATTAGTGACAAGGATAAATGAGGAAAATAATGGAATGTACTGAAGGAAAAATACTAAGAGCATCTTCTTAAGAAAATACAGTCCAAAAAATTATGAAAATAGTGAAGGGAAAATTACTGTAAAATGAAGAAAATAATGAGGAATGATAAAGAAAAATACAGCCTTGTGTATGTCAATGATTCACCGCATCATTGGTTAATTTGCATTATTATTTTTGGTGCCAGGTCACAACAGAACAATACACTGCCACCTAGTGGAAAAAAAGCACTCTGAGAGTGCAGAGCAGAGGCAGACCCCCTCCCCCCACCACGACCAACACCAAAATCATTTGTTGATCTCGCCATTCCCACTATACCCCAAAAATGTCAACAGAATTCATCCATAAGTTTTTGCAGTATGTTCTACACCAGAGGCAAGTTTAGCCTATTTTTAGGGGTGCTTCAGCACCCCTAAAAATTTGCTCAGCACCCCCTGGTTGCTCCCTTCAAAAAAAAGAAAAAAATGCATTATGAAAAATCTTCGCAGCCTCAGAGTTCTCCTAGCCTAGTGGAGAACTATCATGTCACCATGTGATTTGTCTAAACCAATCAAATACTTCTACTTACACCCTTTTCTGATTGGTTTGCACATTCGTGCCCTGATTGTTTTCACAAATGGACATTTGATGGTGGTTCCACTGCAGATGAGTGAGAGTAAGGTGTGAAGGTAGGCCTGTGCCATTACAATTAGTGAACAATTAAATACAATAGTAGTGTTCCCTGGTCTGTGGACAACTATAAAAACCACCTTCACCATCATTGATCTAATTTTGTCACAACTGGACATTGTGAAAAACCGCCATGTAGGCTTGGTCATTTTTTATCTAAAATTAGTTGTTTTATTGGATAATCATTCGGGTAAGAATGAGTACAGTACTAGTATAGTTGAGAAATCCCTAATATTTTACATGTGCAGTATGCATCTGTGCTGACTTCTGCAGTGAACAACTGTGTTATGCATATTTACGTCCTCGTTCAGTGTGGGAAATGTGACCTGCGTGTGAAGTTATCGGTTATAAAAGTTGTTTTTGGTAGGATTTTAACTTTGCCATGTCCCGTCTGCAATGAATATCTTCCTACCCCTTTATTACTCATAAATGAAAGTTGCATGTTTGCAAACGTTGATTTGTGCTAAAAATAGATATATTGTTCGGCATAAGTGCATTGCCATAATAGTGTGTACTGTGCAGGTGCTCATGGGGACAGTTCACACACATTATTTACTAGATGTTTAACTCCGTTACCCTGACTGTTGGTGAGCATAGCCTAACGCAGCCAGATGACAAATCAGGTTAGGCTTTACATGTTAAACCCTCTTGTCCATTTCTGACAACAGGGTTTGAATCATCTGCGGAGTAATGCCCCGGATCGCCGGATCTTTTTTTTTTTTTTTATCTTGGCAAAAAATGTCTCCCGTGTACTTCGCTCCAAACAACACATATTACAACTGATATTTGGGCATCAATCCTACATCAAAACCCAACCATACCCCCAACCTGCTATAGAGAGTTTATCCATCATACTGTCCATATGTTTATGCCTCTGCTCAGTCAATAACCTACCTAGACCTGACCCAGCTGATCCACACCTCACTTTTCTTTGAATAGGATGGCGAGGAAGATAAAATATATGAAAAAACTAAAACCAAGCATTCAGAAAAAAACTATCAAACCTGCTCAAAAGACACATTAAAACTAACTGAATTAGAGGAAAAAAGTCCAAACTAACTAAAACAAAACTATAATGAAAAATCCAAACTATTCTAACCCTGATGCTTAGTTTACATTTCTACATTCTCCTATTTTATTTATAATATTGTGTTAATATTTACGCAGTGTTAAATATGTACATTAAATATAGACTCATTTACATTTTCTTCTCTTTAAACAAAGTTTCCTTGTTTCCCACAAGGAAACTTTGTTTAATGGAAACCTTTCAGTCTCTTCATTTAAAAATGTTTATCTTCATGTCACGGCGTCAAAGATATAGAAAACATTGCATTGACTGTCAATTGGAATGAATGTCTCAGTTTAATCAGTGCCATCTTTATATGGCGGTAACACTTCTTGCCTGATCATCAGTTGGCAATATCTTCCCTGATAGTGTGAGAAACCTAGGGACCTTGTACCAAGATGGCGGCTGTGGCACCTGAGGCTGGACATGCTAACATGCTAACATACTGATATACTGTACAGTGTTCTATATCTATGTCATGAGGTTAGGATTTGTCAAATAGGTCACTTTAACATGCACTAAAATACAGAAAATTGCATTTAAGAAATCTGTTTTTCTCTGGGGCAGGCCCCCCAGACTCCCCTCTAGTATAGATGTTTATTTATATTTGAACAGTATACTATTCATCTGTACATTTTTCTTGTATGAATTTTATCAAGACACCTGTTATTATTAAATAGTGAGGAAATTAAATGTTAAATTTCCCCCTGCCTGCTTTAGAGGAATTATTGCATTTGAGTACCTATGTGTGTGAGTAGGCCAGGAGTTGACCTGCAGTGAGCTAACACAGTAGCAGCCAACGACAAACAGCATAGTGGTCTATGGGTCTTTTTTTTCTTGCCACCTTATCACCACCACACTTCACCAGAACATCCCAGAACCAGACAATTTTTTTCTCATCCAATAAGCCTATTGGAACTTGTAAGTTTGTAAGATAAATCTTTATTTCAGTGCTTGTGGATGGTAGATGATAGATTATTGGTTAATTAAAAGAAAAAAAAACAATTCAACTCTTTCGTTCAAGACAGGTGCCACTGTCAGCACTGGGGGCTGAGCACCCCTGAAGGTTAGATGCTAGAATCGCCCCTGTTCTACACAAACAATGCAACAAACAAATAATCAAACCAATGCCAGCAAAAACATAACCTCCTTGGCAGTAGTAAAAATGGTTCAGTAGTTAATTTAGAGCATTACCTGTCAAATGAAGCCCAGATATCAATAAAAGCAGGATTTTATGCCATAATAGCTTATGTATGAAAAACACTGGTTATAATGGAAGTAATAGGACATTTTTCATACACACCGTGTACAGATGCTAGTCTGGCCATTCTCTTTCATTTACAATGTGCAAATTTTAGTTGGTGTTCAGAATTTTAAAGAATTTAATTTAATTTTCCCTGCACATTTTCAGAACAAGCAAGGGCACGAAACCTAGCTGGATGATAGTTGGGTAAAGCAATGGTGTTCGTCTGGACATTAGGTTCGCTTTAATTTTAAATTTAAAGAATTAAAAATTCTGACCTCATTTAAATTATGAAAAATAACATGAACGTTTTTAACGCAAAGTGTGCGTAAAATGTACACCCCGATATGGGAGGGTTACACACAAAAAATAACTGCTCCAGTTGAAACAGGTTAACTGATGTTGTTCAGATTCCTTTCATCAGATTAGTTTAATCACATTAGTTCCAGATCTATTGTCTATAAATCAGTTATTCTGTAAAAGTTCTGGATGTGATTCTGTCTGATTTCTACTCCAAATATCTGATCCCTTACGTTCAAATGTAGATTGTTTAATGTCTACTTTTACATATGTACTTTGAATAGTGTACTTTTATGCGTGTACTTTGACGTTTTAAGTGTAACAGGCTGATGTTTATGTTTGATGGAGTGTTTATTGCATCACATTTACATTAAATAAATACCATAAATGGTCAGAGTCTGGCTGGAATGAAGGCAGTGTGACATGTGTTGTTTTCGGCGTGGAGCCTGAGTTGTCCTGCTGGTTGTTTTCATCTGTAGCTGCTTCCTGTAGTTGCCTGCATAGAGCTTTTTCTTTTCCTGCCTCGCTTCCATTCTCGCCTGTCGCTCCTTATGTGCCCTGACCTCTGTGGGGGTGTGGCTGGTGGGGGACGTTGCAGAGCTGACAGTCTGACGTCCACTGCTTCCATGTTTGCAGGTGTCACATACGCTGCAAAGGGCTACTTCGACGCTCTGGTGCGGATGGGCGAGATGGCCAGCGAAAGTCAAGGCTCTAAGGATCTTGGTGAGTCCTGGTAGTGACTGTAGTGCCCCTGGTGGAATGGAGGGGGTAGTGACTGTAGCACCCCTGGTGGGGTGGAAGGGGTAGTGGCTGTTGTGCCCCTGGTGGGGTGGAGGAGGTAGTGGCTGTAGGGGTAGGGGTAGGGGGTAACACCGCTGGAGGGATGGAAGGAGTAGTAGGTGTAGTGCCCCTGATGGGATGGAGGAGTTAAGCACCCCTGGTGGGGTGGAGGAGGTAGTGCCCTTGGTGGGGTAGTGGAAGTGGGTGTTTCTCCATTGATGGTTAAAGGGGAACTAGACAACATGGTTTTCGTTCTTCTGCACTGGTTTTGTAGTATATTTCATGGTGGACCCCCCCCCCCCCCCACACACACACACACACACACACACAGTTTCGGTTCATATATATCGTCATAAAACTGGCAACAAAAATCAAAGTAAAGTGATCAAATACAGTACCGGAGTGTGGAGCAGAAAGGGAAACTTTAGCTTGACATTGAAGTTTTGGAATTTCATTTTCACTCCACAATGGTCTTAGTTATGTGGGTAGTGTCAGCAGTGTGGTTAATATTTGCAGCTTGGTGCTAGCAGTGTGGGTCACACACAGCTGGTATCATGTGATCCATCCATCAGTGTCTGCAGGGTTTATATGTTGCATTTTAGTTTTGCTTGAAACCTCAGTGATGGTGGTAACAACAAATGAGGACAAGGTCCTTTTTTGTAATGGAAATGTGAACATGCTAACCTGAGTCAAGCTGGTACCATGTAGTTATTTTTCATCTGGTACAAGTATGCGTGAAAAAACTGTACTGACCCAATAACATTCATAAAGTGAAGCATCTGAGGTATCAGAAAATGGTGACATGAAGTGGTTCCATCCATCCAAACTGCATAAGCACAGGGTGTGTGAGCCATGACACATTAACATTAGCAGGGCTGTAATGGGATCATGATCCACCAGCGGGTAGAAAACCCATATCTGGTGAAGGAACTGTTAGTCTTGTTACGATAAAGTTCTCAGAACCTGGTGGAGCAAATATGATACAAATGGTTTTTAATAGGGCTAATGGTCACATGACTAACTCTGGTCCCATGACTGTGACTCTGGTCACATGGATTGCAGTAATGCTAGTATTAATGCTAATGGTTCATGTTTTATTAATACAGATGTAATCAGAGGGGGAGCCACACATTGTGAAGATCTGGGGCTTAGCCCAGAGGGGGGGTCTGCTGTCGTGGTTTTTTTTTACACCATTCCCAAAAAAGGGGAATAACACAGGCAAAAAAAATTGGAAAAATAGGTGTGATTTATTTGCTGTCGGCCTCCCAAGTGCAGTGCAATATTTACAAGTGTAAGAGGGAAAAGAAATACTATTTACATGATTATAAGTTAGAAGGAAAAAAACAAACAAGGTTAAATCTGAGTTCTTCATTAGCTCATGCAAAATACAAACAAAAAATATACACCTCAAGAATCAAGGCAGTTACCAGCTCCATAACCATCACCATTCAAACCTCCACTCCCTCCTCAGGGCTTCAGCAGCCTTTTTTTAAACTCTTAAGCCCTTCCTACTGCATGTGTGTGTATAAACAGCATTAAGAAATCAAATAGTCCTACCAGGAATACTAACTTTACTAACAGTCTACATATCCCATTATTATGCAAAACAGATCTCACACACACAAACATAATTAAATTATGTATCACATGATAACATCACAGTTACCAATTGCAAATAATTAAAATGCTAACTACGTTAGCAACAACACTGTCAAGAAATGCAGTAGCCTAGCCAACTGAACACCAAAGCCAACCGGAAATCACTGACCTGAAACATGTGTACTGGCCCCTGCTGTCAATGACTTATTATCGCCAGTAGACCTTTTTTTAAATAAATTCCTTATGTCCATGATAAAAACCAGCAGACTGCAGAGGAGATGTTACCATTCAGAATTCAAACACACGGACTGGCGCTAGGGTCAAAGAACAACATTTTAAGAAGGAGGGATATGTGGGTTTTGATATAGGATTGCTGCACCTATATAAGTTTTAATGTGTTGTATGGAACGTGTACAAGGTTGCTTTTTTTTTTTTACAATATCAAATATCTGGGGCGTGAGATTTGGGGGCTTAGGCCTCCAAAGCCCAACCCTCGCTCCACCGATGGATGTAATTATGTCTTGTCTTTGTGTGAACTTATTCAGACTAAATGTAGTCTGTTGTTATGTTGAAGTGACGAAACCAAAAGTGTTAGTTTCTACTCTCATATGTGTTTGGGTTTTTATTTTATATTTGTGTTTAACTTGTAAATTTCCATTTTTCCATGTGGTTATGTCTTTGTGTTGAGTCTAAATGCCAGATCATATAGTTTTTGTGTTCAGGCTGATCTGGAGTGAGTGAACAAAGCTGGACTTTAACTTGAAAAAATGTAAACTTAATGACTTTCAGATTAACAGCAGCCAATGATGCAAACATGTTGAAATCGGAAAAGAGGAAAGAGCTGCACATGTTTCATCTGGGTCATCCACACTGAACACACATCACATACTGGACTGTCCCTAAAAATGCTGGACTGTCCCCAAATCTAAGTTGTTGTCCCTAAACTTTCAGGGTCTTCTTCCTCCTCCTGACCTTCCTCCCTCTCCTCCTCCTTGACCACCTCCTCTTCCTCCACTTCCACCTCCTCCTTCTCCACCACCACCTCGTCCTCCTCCTGTGGATGTGCAGCTCAGCCCTGGGAGAACACGCCGACTCTGCACTTGTTTCTAAAAATAGATCAAAGGCCTGGACCAAAGGCGTAGGAGGATGTGCTCTGCGTTCTCCGTTCTTCTCTCTTGGCCCAAAAAAGGCCTGTCGGTGACGTGAGCGCATCTTCTCCTTCCGTTGACTAAATATGGACAAAGCAGAGAACAGGAGACTCCTGCAGTTCCGCTCCTGCTCTGTCACCACATCCAGCTTCAGTGACAGAGGAGGAAACATCCCATAACATGAGGGAGCACCTGCAATGTCTGCATGGCAACCACCGCACAGCAAAACACAGTGCAGACAGTCTGAGAGTAGAATAGAATAGAATAGAATAGGACATGGACAGTATGAGCAGCAGCAGATTTAAGACTGACATGAAGAGATGCATTCTGTTCTATTCATTTTAGTTCTATTAAATTCAGTTCAGTTCATGCATCCATCTGTTATTCCTTTATTTCATGTACAATTTTTAAAATAATGATAAAAAAAAAGGTTTTCATTCTCTTATTTTTTCACACAAATTAAAAATTGTAAATAATCAAATAGGCTAAATGTGTTTTCAGTCCACAAGTCCATTTCAGTCCAGTCTGTGGTTCACGTGGACCCCCCCCCCCCCCACCACCACCACCCCACCATCTCTACACTGAGCCCAAACCCTCCACATGATCCATGTGGCTTTGCCTGATCTGGTTCAGTCCAGTCTAGTCAAGTCCAGTTCAGTCCTTTTGGGCTCCTATTCATCCACTAACATGTTGAACCTTCAGGTTTAAAGTGGATCTTACAGAACCACAGGAATGAGTGGAAGAAAAAAACGCAGACTAATAAAACCTGATCAACACAGTGTGGTGCTGGCAGTGTTGGCGTTGTCATTAACGCCCTGGGTGACATCCAGCTGATGTTTATGCTGACTCACTCTGCGTCTGAATCCACTCTTTAATATTCGCTCTGTTTGTTTTTATCCAGACTCAGTTTGATGCAGAAGTGTAAACCCTGGTTCTTCTGAGCTGGACTGAGACCCTGAAGACATCACAACACTGGCTTTAAAGTCACTGGCACTTGAACTGCTGCAACTATGGCAACAGATAGCCCCTTTCATAAATTTTTCTAAAGGAATCTTTTCCTCATCTGTTCTGTCAAAAATAAACCGTGATGTAGGAAACGCATGCCATAGATGACCGACATTGTAGGTAATGCACACTGTTGATGACGACATCATAGGTAACGCACACCATGGATGATGACATCATATGTAATGCATGCCGTAGATGACCAACATTGTATGTAATACACATGCCCGTAGATGACCGCAGTGTTTCTGCTACCTTCATTTACAGAGGGGTCCCACCACTATTAATTTCCCCCCGTCGCTTCTTCAAATTTCTATAAATGTTGTTTGTTGCAAATACCCCACTGCGTCGAAAACAAAAGTAGCCCAAACTAGGAACTGTAACAGACCAGCTGATCAGACAGTTAGATTAGGAGTGCATCTTTGTGATTTGGGCAAGATTGGAGAAAAGGTTGATTTGAGTTTGAGATAACTCATAACTTTTAAAAGTTAAATAGATATTTGCCTTAATATTGATAGCCAGGTAACGTTACGTAACATAACTGCTTAACTTAATTGTGCGTGGTGCCAACTAAGCTAATTTATAATATAGCATCAGACTAATGTTTATGGAAGTATTTGTCAAAGCGGAGAAAAACATTGACGAGGATGACCCTAGACAGGTATTAGCCTTTTACTAAGTCATAGATTGTCATAAGTTATGTTCACATTTGTAATTTAATGTGAGTGTAAATTATCTAACGTTAATGTTTTATGTAATTGTATAAGTTAAGTAACATTAGTCATGAGGTGAGGAAGGTGATGGAAGAAGAGGTGGAAAGGAAAAACTGCTGTCAGGCTGGGACCCTAAATGGGTCGAAAAAAAACAATAGATTTCATTCATGGCTCTACCATACAGTCAATGGTGAGTATTGAACTTTTTTTCCATGCCAATATTTCTTTTAAATAAAATTAATTAAATGCAGTGAAGTGTCATTTATTTACACCACCATGACGCCCTTGCGTGCCTGTCCCCGCTGCAGAAAAATGTCCTAGAGGAAACACTGGCCCGACATTGTAGGTAACGCACACCGTAGATGACTGGCATCATAACACACAAAGTAGATGACCAATATTGTAGGTAACACACCCCGTAGATGACCGACATCGTAACGCATGCTGTAGATGACCAACAACATAGGTAATGCATGCCGTAGATTACATACATCATAGATAAAGCATGCCATAGATGACCAACATCGCAGATGGCTTACTTCATCGGTTATGCACATTTAAGATGACCAGCGTCACAGATGACCAACGTCACAGGTAATGCATGTCATAGATGACAACATACCAGATGGCCGACATCATAGGTAGAACATGTCGTGTTCATAGGTAACGCTTGTTGTAAATGATGACATCAAAGGTAAAGCATGTCGTAGATGACTGACATCATTGGTAACCTACATTGTAGGCACCTAATGCTGCAGACGACTGACAACATAGATAACGATTTCACAGATACCTGATAATGAGTAATGGATGGTGTTGGTGTTATTGTTTGTGTAGTTGTGTTTGTATTGTTGTGTGTTTGTGGTTGATTTGTGTTCCCTGCACTCTCAGGCCTGTTGCTATGGGTGACGTGCAATGTTCATGATCTGTGATCGCAACCTAATTAAAGGCAGATAATGACAGAGCTGTCAATCATGTGTGCGTGGAGCCCAGCCGCCTCCAGTTGCATGTGTTCCAGGACTGGAGCACGTCTCCAGTATGAGGGTCAGGTGCATTGTGGGAAACGCAGTTCCTTTACCTCATGTGTTGGACTGAAGCTGTTTTAACCCACTGCTTTGTATCAGGTGTGTTTGTGCAGGGTGACATCTAAAACATGCAGGATAGTGGGCCCCAAGGACCAGGGTTGAAAACCTCTGGTTTAAGACACGCCCATGTTAGAGCCTCAATCAAACAAAGCTGGTGTTTGTTTGGCCGATCACCTGTTCCCATAATCCTCAAGTGTGCTGATTATCCCTAAGCTGATTAGAGCTACTCTATATTTCACAGCCCCAGGGTTTTTGGAGATTAGAGCCAACAGAACATTCAGCAGTCTGGGAAACGTCCAGCTGACGCAAACCCACCAGACCCCCAGGGGTCAAACGGCATCCAGGGATCACTGACCTGAGAAGAGGGAGGGGTCACTCTGAGGTCATGGGACTGACGTCCAAATATGTGACTGAGTTAGAAAATACATGGAAGAACATTGACAATGACAACAACAACAACAGGAAAACAATCCTAAACATACATAAACACAAGGTCAACAAAGGACAACAACAATACAATAAAAATTAGTAATGATCCTTTTGTAATATATGAAAATAGTTTTTAGACTCTAGTTCTAATGTGTAGACAGGTCGTAATATTTTAGTAATAAGTTATAATAATAACAAAAATAATAATTGCATTCAACATTCTGAACACTGGTCATTTGCTGGTTTGTTTATTAGTTGTTTCTTGGTTCTTTACTTCTCATTTGTTGTTTGTTTACTCGTTGTTTACCAGTTCTTTAATGGTCATTTACCAGTTTTCTGGTCAGTGGTTGGTGGTTTACTAGCTGTTTATCAGTCGTTTATTGGTTGTTTACCGGTTGTTTACTGGTCAGTGGTTGGTGGTAAATTTTATTATTTCATTTAATGATTAAATGAGTTAATGAAGAGAAAGGTGACAAACTGTTTTTTGTAGATGGTCAAGTGTGTGTTTCTTTTTTGTCAGCAACTTTGAGCCATTGTTGACCCAAGTGGTCAAAGGTCACTGGGTCAATACCTAAAAAACTTAAATGGACTATAACAGAAAAAACAGTGGTTACTATTATTGACAGAGAAAACCTGGCATGGACTTGAAAATGACCCCAAGACCTATGACCTTGAGTGAACTTGAAAGGTCAAAGGTTCAATTTTGAGAGGGAGACATCTTCATGCTTCTGTGTGACGTCTGTATTTTTATTATTTAAAAAAAAAAAAAAAAAAATATATATATATATATATATATATACAGTATATATATATATATATATATATATATATATATATATATATATATATTTGTTCATAAATAGAACTATATGTATATGTTTACAAAAGTATGATCAATAATTATTGATGATCTATCAATCAGCCACTCGGGTCACGGCGCTGACACCATGTGACTGACACATTAAATTGTCCCGCTGCAGTGGTAATATGTGCAAATGTATTCATTTGTGTTTATGTGTATTGAAGTGTGCATTTCTACATGTATATATGTATTCAGTCATCTATATACAGCAGTATTTACCTGTGCATTCATAGATATATATGTATTCATTTATCTACCTCTTTTTATTTCTATATTTATTTTGACACATCTTACCCAGGTGTATAGAATATAATATAATAATAATAATAATAATATATAATAATTATTAATAAATAAATAAATTGCGAACCGATCAGCATTTTTTTGGCCTGATCACTGATACCCATCACCAAAAAACTTGATCTGCTGATTGCCGATCACGCAAGGAATTTTACATTTCCATACCATTCTCGCAGAAGGTACATCGTTCATTGATATTCTGTATGTGACATCACATATTCACTGTATGGCGGAATTAAAGTGTGTACAGCATGGGTTGCAATGATAAGTCCTACCAAAGGTGATACCTATAGATTGCATTGTTGCCTCAGTAGAGTACTTATAGAACTTGTGTGTATACTGATCATGCAACAATAATATTGACGTCAGACTATAGCTGTGTCCGAAATCACTCCTTAACCCCTATATAGTACACTATATAAGGACCAGGCCATTTTGTAGGGGTGTCTGAGTCTTTAATTAACTATTTTTAATCACTATATAGTGCACTCACTGTATTCCACAATCCATCGTGAACTGTAGTGGACATCTATGGTCACTAACCAAAGCATGATATCCTACCATGCATTGCACAAATTGAAAAATGGCCGAAGGACAGGGAGATTTATGGTTAAAAGAAACACGGACAGATTGAAATTGGTTGGCATACCAGCAGAGCCACATGAGGTGTTAATTAACGGTAAACGTTAAGTCTACCTGTTGGATGATAGGTGTGATTTGATTAACAGTTAATAACAGTAAAACAGTTGTGAGCCAAGTTTATAATTTTTTTTTTATTTTATTGCACTGACAATAAAAAAACTAACTTTTAATTTTGTGAAAGAGACGACACTTTACGTTTTAATTGTTTGACCATGATGACATAATTAAACAGCGCCGTAGTTTTCACTTGACTTCACTATCATGTAGTGCACTACATTTATTTCCCTACGTAGGGAGTGAGTGGGTAACTATGAGCTGTGAATAAACAGCAAGCTGCAGCTAGCATGAATGATCAACACAGATGTTTTATTCATAGATGAATAACAATATTACACAGGCATCTATGTATCATACTTTTTGTAAACATGGTGAGTGCCTGCTGTGCCGTGGGTTGCACAAACAGACAGGGCTACATGCCAGGAATGACATTTAACCGTATCCCGAAAAGTAAAGAGAGATGGCTATTAACACCCATTAACACCTTATTTAGGCTCATCTTGGTTCGTGGTCTCATTTAGAAGCGCTAGATTATATCATTATATTGGGAGTAAGGCTAACGTAACAACTTTCCATCAAGTAAGGTTGAAATTATCATACTGTATCATTTAGCAGCTAGCAACTGTATTGTAGATCTCCTCAGAGGCTAATTTAGCTTCTGCTATGCAAAGTAGACTGTAAATGTAATTAGATCGATGAAAACAAACACAGAATTTATAAATGCTATTTGTAAAATAAAAAAAACAAGGTATGAAATTAAGGTTGTTTAAGATAAAATGAAAAATCAATTATGTTTGACTATAACTATTCAGTTAGCATATCATACTATCCAAATAGCTAACTTTGTGTCTTGTCATTACTCACCAAAATCATTATTTAAAACACTGCACATATGTCATAATCCATTAAAGATTTCCATTAAGTTAAGGTTAAATATTTATTTTCATTGACGACATAGAAAACATAACACTCATCTCTTGCACTGATTTTCCAGTAGCACCTTGCACATAATAAACAGGACAAATTCAATCTAGTCCTTCGAGCAGCAAATTGATTTGATTTTGATTTGAATGATTTATTTCGAACATGTGCAAAGTGCAAGAATAATCAATACAACAATAATCAATACAACAATAATAATAATAACAATGACATGTCCGAAAAGGAGTAGGATGCAGCATAAGCTTATTTAATCCTACCCCTTCTTCACTTCCCCAATAACCTTAATTCATCTTATAGCAATATAGTGCATAGTACATGATGCTAATAATAAAAATAATAACAATAACAATAATAACAATACCAATAATAAATAACTGAAGTACTAAACATATACATATATACAAAAAACAAAACAAAAAAAAACAGATAGGAGCAGATAGGAAAGAAGGTAACAAATAGTTTTTTTGTTTGTTTTTGTTTTCTTTTTTTTATCTTCCCTTCCTTCTTCTTTTCCCTTTCTTTTTTCTTTTTTTCCCTTTTTCTAATTTGTCTGCATTTTGTTCTTATTTTTTATTTTATTTATTTTATTTTTGTATTCATTCACTTATTTTATTCATTTACTCATTTATTTATTTTTATATATCTTTTAACCCCACAGAGGGGGAGTCAACATTGCTTGAGATCAATGCATATTCCAGTCTTGCAGCCATACACTATACTATTTAGTGCATGTGTGTGACCATCATCGGTCCTCCCCGAAAGCTGAGCAGACATCCCCCATTAGAACTCTCCCTTACAAGCCAGTGAGGGCAGTGCTACACCGCAGTGATGTGCGGAGGAAACAAAGACTGGACAGGACGGACAGGACGAACGGGGACAGAAACCAACAGGCAGTGCTATTGTAATTGAAGACTGCAAGGTGATGTGTTATTCCCAACCACCAACTGTCCATCAATACAAACAAATAAATAAGTAGATCACAAAAAGAGGAGAAAACCAAACCAGCACAAAAGGAGAGAAAAAAAAAAATTCAACAAACAAACAATTAAACAATCAGCACCGAGCACCACAACCGTGGATGTCCTGATAGTACAAAATAGAATGCCATGTAATAGAATAGGCCAGAAGAGGACACCAGTGCAGAAGAAAATGAGTTTATGGTAGAGTTTGTGGAGAGATTCTCAGCACATTCTCGCAAGTCCCATCATTCGCTGAAATGGGACTCGGTAGTAGCTGGCGAGACCCGATCAAACATGCAATTGTGAAGGACCCCGAAGCCCAGAACAGACAAGGCAGGGCCAAGCCAACAGGGCAACCCCCACCCCGGGCCATAGGAGCCACAGGATGCCACTCCCAGAGAGCCACCGGGGCCACCGTGAACGACACATACCCAGAGAACAAGAGGGAGCAGCTACAGACCCCCCCAGCGCACCAAGACCGACCCAGGCGGCCCGGGGCACGACGGCCCACCGCCGCACAGTGATAAATGCTTACATGGTATTGTGACGTCCATGCATAACATCAATAGAAATAAAACTATTAATTAACTATATTTTAAAAGGTAGAGAAACTGTCAAGATGAGATGCACCTGTTCTGTAGCTTGTTTGCCAGTTTGACAATAGTTGCTAGTAATTTGTCATGTGATCAGCTGATGTTTTTCCGATTGCCGATCAGACTTTTTTTAAGCATTATCAGCCAATGATGATTGGGAGCCAATTGACCAGAGCAACATTAATATATGTATATATATGTATGTATATATATATATATATATATATATATGTATGTATATATATATATATATATATATACAGTGTTGGGAAAGTTCACCTTGATTAGGAACTAGTTCAAAGTTCAGTTCAAGTTACTCAATATGAATTAGTTCAGTTCATCGTTTATTCTTCCAAATTATGAACTAGAAGTTCATGGATCCCAAAATGAAGTTTTTCGTTCTTTTTTGTGTTATTATTGTAAACGTTTCTGACGTTATCCTGTAGTCAAACAATCCGGGGAAAATGCCGCCCCTCCAGGGCGGAAGTAAGTACCTTACCCCGGGGCTAACTTCCCTCTCACAAGGACCGGTTTCAGTGAGCTTCGTTTTCAATGTTTATTTCCAAGAACACGACAACATCTGCTCCGGTCACCGGTCACACTCTGTACATGTAACTCTTTTTCTCCGCTCCCAAAAACTCTCTGCACCCCCGCTCTCTCTCGCTGTTGCCCCCCCCCCGCCGAATAATACAAAAATGACATCTATGATAATGCTGTGTTTTGATCCCATTTTATTCCTTATAGGACTCAATAATTACACCGTGATAAGAACGAAATATGAACTAAATAAGAGCGCAGTTGAATAAATGCCAGAATAACTGTGTTCACAACTTCCCATTCATTTGGCAAAAGTGAATGAGTCGTTCGCGTTCGTTAAAAATATGATATAGTTCGTGAACGATCGTTCAGGTACAACACTGTATATATATATATATATATATATATTAGGGAGCAAATTTCATAAAAATCTTGACCAATCACTGAGCCTCATTAACCGGTTGAAGTTGGTCACCAAGAAAAGAAAACAATTTCTTTGCCAGGTCACACACGCACAGCCATTACACACCATGGTGTGCTTCAGTCACTTTGCTTTTTAAACACAAGTTACACTGCGAGGTCGAGCAATGTTATGTTTAAACTGTCACACATAGAGAAAACGGTCTATGTTAGAGTATCATGGAAAAAAACCTTACCAATTGCCACCAGCCCGCATCAGTACTCTACAAACTCCTTTTGCCATAGCCCACCTGTCATGTAATTTTAAGTAGGCCTGTCGATGGATAACACAAGTCATGTCAGCTTTGTGTTTTGTTTCCGTTTTGAGGTAATGTTCTAAACTGGTGCAAAATGTGCATAGCACATAAATTGAGCTCTGTGTTTGCTATTAATAAATTCTCTCTTGTATTGCTAATGCTCGAATTCATCATTTTAAAAAATATGTTATGGATAGATCACAAAGCTTCCTCTTTATAGTCTACACTACAATGCAAAGTAATTTGTGCAGTGTACTGACAGATGTACGCTGTTTTTGTTTTTTTTAACCAACAACAGAAAATTAGGACCTGACAACATGAATGCGGTTAAGCAGTCTTTGGTTAACATCCCTAATATATAGGGTATATAATTATATGTATAGTGTGTGCATGTATGTATGTATGTATGTATGTATGTGTATATATATATATATATATATATATATATACATAAGTGTATATATATACTACTTACGAAATTAATTTGTTCCAGAAGTATTTTTGTAACGTGATTAATTTGTTCCAGAAGTATTTTTGTAACGTGAGTTTTTCGTAAATGGAGTCACATTTTGCATGTAAAAGGTCTAATTCATTCCAAGGCCCCCAATACTACCACTCAAACCCTTTAAAAATTATTTTAAAAAATTGTAAACTGTGAGAGCATGGCTTCTGTCGGATTCTGCCCGTCCAGGCTAATGTCGGTGTCCAGGACAAAGAGTTGAGCTGTGTCTCTGTGAGAATTAGGATGCAGCAGTCTGGTGGATCATGTTTGGGGTTTAAATCCAGATTTAGGTAGTCTAGTTCGTTTTTCCAGTGAGAGTACGTTGGCGAGCAGGAAGTAATGGAAGGGGCAGTTGGTTAGCTCTTAGCTTAGCTGTACCATGACCGCCGCACTTCTGCCTCCTCCTGTGCCACCTCAGATATCTCCGAAGGCGGCCTCGGTGGGGGGAGACTCCACTGTAGGATGCTGGAGACCAGACCAAGGTCGCGTCTTCGTCCTCGCAGTCCGGTCCGCATCCTCGCGGAATGGTCTCCAGGCTTGCGAAGTCCAAGTTTTTATCAATTTCCCTTAAGCTGATGATAGTCTGTTGGTCATATACTCTTCTTGCACTGTTCAGCTGAACTTTTGATACTAAAAGTGCTGGTCTAGGGGGAGAAATTACCATTAAAGTGGCTGTGTTACTGGGAGACAGAACAGCCACAACCAAACGGCGCCACTCTGTGATGAATGAGGGTCAAAGGGTAACATCATGGGTAGCTCCCTCATAGCCAATGGGATGCTACATACAGTACGTACATGCACAGGCTTAGACTGTCCACAATAAAAGGCGACTCTGAAATGTGCAGTTTTGTCTCACAGCAAAATGCCACAGATGTCACAAGCATTGAGGGTGCGTGCAATTGGCATGCTGACAGCAGGAATGTCAACCAGATCTGTTGCTCGTGCATTGAATGTTCATTACTCCACCATAAGCCGTCTCCAAAGGCGTTTCAGGGAATATGGCAGTACATCCAACCGGCCTCACAACCGCAGACCACGTGTGACCACACCAGCCCAGGACCTCCACATCCAGCAGGTTCACCTCCAAGATCGTCTGAGACCAGCCACTCAGACAGCTGCTGAAACAATTGGTTTGCATAACCAAACAATTTCTGCACAAACTGTCAGAAACCGTCTCAGGGAAGCTCAACTGCATGCTCGTCGTCCTCATCGGGGTCTTAACCTGACTCCAGATTGTCGCCGTAACAGACTTGAGTGGGCAAATGCTCACATTTGATGGCGTCTGGCACGTTGGAAAGGTGTTCTCTTCACGGATGAATCTCGGTTTACATTGTTCAGGGCAGATGGCAGACAGCGTGTGTGGCATCGTGTGGGTGAGCGCTTTGCTGATGTCAATGTTGTGGATCGAGTGGCCCATGGTGGTGGTGAGGTTATGGTATGGGCAGGCATCTGTTATGAACGAAGAACACAGGTGCATTTTATCGATGGCATTTTGAATGCACAGAGATACCGTGATGAGATCCTGAGGCCCATTGTTGTGCCATACATCCATGAACATCACCTCGTGTTTCAGCAAGAGAATGCATGGCCCCATGTTGCAAGGATCTGTACACAATTCTTGGAAGCTGAAAATGTCCCAGTTCTTGCATGGCCAGCATACTCACCGGACATGCCACCCATTGAGCATGTTTGGGATGTGCTTGACCGACGTATTCCACAGCGTGTACCAATTCCCACTAATATCCAGCAACTTCACACAGCCATTGAAGAGGAGTGGACCAACATTCCACAGGACACAATTGACAATCTGATAAACTGTATGCGAAGAATATGTGTTGCACTGCATGAGGCAAATGGTGGTCACACCAGATACTGACTGGTTCTGAGTCCCCAGACCCCCAATAAAGCAAAAAAAAATGCACATTTCAGGGTGGCCTTTTATTGTGGACAGTCTAAGGTACACCTGTGCACTAATCATGATGTCAGATCAGCATCTTGATGTGGCACACCTGTGAGGTGGGATGGATTATCTCAGCAAAGCAGAAGTGCTCACTATCACACATTTAGACAGATTTGTGAACAATGTTTGAGAGAAATGGTAATATTGTGTATCTTAGATTTTTGAGTCCATCTCATGAAAAATGGGAGCAAAAACAAAAGTGTTGCGTTTATATTTTTGTTGAGTGTATGTGACCTGCCACCACGAAACCAGGCATAAGTCACGCTGAGCCGTTCAGAGCTACAGCCAAATTTAGGCTGGAAGGCGAATTCTTATTTGTGTTTACATTTTATCAAAAAACGGTACCTTAACACCTCTATTTTCAGTTCCTGTGGTCATTACATTGAAATCCAATCAATAAAGGTGTTTATTGTTTATTTAAGCAGCGACAAAAGTTCAGGGATTGCTGAGCAAAGACAAAGCCGACTTCCACCTCTTTTCGCCAAACAAACCGATCTCCATTCCGTGGGTAAACACCCAAGTGTTCAGTATGAGGAAAAAGCCTATATTGAATGCTCTTGTCCAATGGCGTAAGCCAAATGATTGTAATAGGTCGCACTTCTTTCCTATTATTATAATATATAAAACTTCTGTGACATGTCCATCAGAGTGTCCTTTAACATCTGTGAAAAATTTGTGTCAATTGGATACAAATTATTATGCGTTGCTAAGGACTTCCTACCCCAAAACAGTCCAAAACGTTGACGGACAATATCTAAAAAAAATGCAAATTGCAAAATATGTCCAAATGTGGATATTAAAATTACCATAACTTTGGTTCTACTTGTGATAGAAACATAATTTTTTCACCATCTTAAACCTTAGTTTCCACTCTACCAAACTACACAGATAACTCAGTTTTGATTTCCAGACACTTATGCCTGGTTTCGTGGTGGTGGGTCACATATGGTATAATATGGTATCGTTCGTGAACGATCGTTCAATGAACTCGTTCAGTGAACTCGTTCAGGTACAACACTGCATATAATATAATTATTTGCTTAGTGTATACATAAAGTATAACATAATAATAGATATGCAGTAAATAATGTTTTCTCTATTCTTTTCATGGCCCCTAAAGTACTTTACATTATAGATTCATTCTTCATTCGTTGTCACATTCTCCCTCTGGTGGAGGTAAACTACAGCTGCCCTGGGGGGGTGGAGACACTGGAAGGAGGGGTGAGATTCAAATCACCAACCCTTTGGTTATTGGACAACCCACTCTACCTCCTGAGCCATGGCCCTGTCTCCAGTTCCACCCCCTTAGCCTTGGCCCCTCCCCAGTTGTACCCCTGTGCTTTGACCCTGCCCCCAGTTGTACCTTTTGAGTCTTGGTCCCACCTCAGTTGTACCCCCTGAGCCTTGGCCCCACCCCAGTTCCATCCCCTGACCTGGCCCCACTCCAATTGTACCCCCAAGTCTTGGCCCCACCTCCAGTTCCACTTACTGAATCTTGGTCCCACCCCAGTTGTGCCCCCTGAGCCTTGGCGCCCCACCCCCAGTTCTACCCCCTGAGCCTTGGCCCCACCTCCAGTTCCACCCCCTGAGCCTTGGCTGACCCCAGTTGTACCTCCTGAGCCTTGGCCCTGCCCTCAGCTCTGTTGTTGGTTCTGTTTTCTCTGCTCAAACCAGCTCTTTCTGTTCCTTTTTCTGCTGCATTCATATTCAGAGGAAGCAGCATGTAGGTACCACCCCCCCCCCCCCACACTCACAGCCCCCTCCCCCCACCTCTGTGTGCATGACTCATCTTCTCTCATACTGTTCAGACTCTTCTGTTCTTCATTAAAAGTCAAACTCAGCGTTTGTTCAGTCACTGTTTCAACTTCAGTTCCAGAAAAACTATTTTCTGTTTGACACTGGTTTGATTTTTCTTTTCTTTCTGAACTTATTTTCTTCATCCTTCACTTGTTTTGTCGTCCACGGGCGTCTCAGTGTCGACTCATCCACTCAGCATCCACTCGTCTCATCTGTACTGTGTGGCTGCATGTTCTGTTTTTCTGCATGATAATATCTATCCCAGGTGAGTCTGGTCCTGGTAGCAGTCCTGGTTCTAGTCATGATCCTGGTCCTGATTCTGGTTCTGTTCCTGGTTCTGGTCCCAGTCCTGGGCCTAGTTCTGGGCCTGGTGCTAGTCCTGGTTCTGGTCCCGGTCCTGATCCTGGTTCAGGCCACTCTCTGTCTGTGTCTCTGTAGGGGAGGTACTGTTCCAGATGGCCGAGGTCCACCGGCAGATCCAGATCCAGCTGGAGGAGATGGTTAGTAATGGTGGTGGTGTGGTTTAGTCTGGGTCTGGGGTTTAGACAAGGTCTGGGGTTTAGTCTGGGTCTGGGATTATTTCCATCACGTACGTAATGATAATTTAAAAACAGAAATGCAAATAAATAACACTCAAATAATGTAAACAACACAAAACAGAAACTTAAATATAACTAAACAGGGAAAAAACACACCTGTTTAAGTTTATATTAGTTTCAGCTTTTGACAGGAAATGAAACAACACTCGTATCTGTGGAAATGCCCCAGTGTAGGACCCATTGTTGCTAGGGCTGAATGATTTCATGAACAAATTTAAATGTGATTTTTGTGGCATTTTCTGTTTCATTCACAATTTTATTCCCATCAAATTTCAGTTAATATAGACCAATATATCCAATATGTATCCGGCCAATATATTGAGCTGACATTTAGGGGTTTTTTTTATCACTATCAACCTGTTGCATAGGCTCATAAGCTCTTTTTTCCTCCTGCTATGATTTACTGACAGGGGAAAGAAAAAGAGGAAAATAAATAAACAGAAGCAAAAACAAGAGAAACTCGAAAAGCACTCTGAGAGCGCAGACCTCCGCCAAGGTAGACACCCCCCACCCCCCACCCCCCTGGATCACCACCAAAATTAAATTGGTTCTTCCTGTTCACTTCATTTCCAACATATCCTGAAAATTTCATCAAAATCTGTCCATAAGTTTTCGAGTTATCTTGAACACAAACAGACAAACAAACAGATAAACGCCAGCAAAAACATAACCTCCTTAATGGAGGTAAAAAGAAGAAAAAATGGGGGGAAATAAAATTAAATATTAAAAAAGAAGAGGAAAGGGGAAAAAAGAAGAGGAAAGGAGGGAGGGGGTGATAACAAAAAGGAAAAAAGTAGAGAAAAGGGGGGAAAATAACAAAAAAGAGAAAAAACGAGAGAAAGAAGAAAGTGAAAAAAGAGAAGGTGTTCATTTGTTCATAATCATTAGTTTAACTGTCACAATTAATATTTTCTAATTGTAATTAAAAAATAATTTCTAACAAAAAACCCAGTATTGCTTCAAATATTGCTTAGAAATATCTAAGCCTCTATCGGTCATTGGTTAAGTGTGATCATTACACCCCAGAAAGATCCACTGCCCTGTAGGGGTAAAAAAAAAAATAAGAGAAGTAACAAAGAATTGTAACTTTGAATATTAGCAATTTATTGACTCAAAGAAAAAAAGCCTTTCACAGCCTGTACAAACAGGTCCTCCAGAACCCACATGGAGTAAAAATAAAGAACAATCATCACTAAATAAATAAAAGAAAAACACAGGGGAATTAGGCCACACACGGCACAAAAAAAAGCGTTCTAGCACACATGGCAGTACACAAGCCAGAGGTGTTTTGCAAGAGTCAACACAGCTAAACTACGGCAGAACTGCATATTACATACAGACTGCCCAGAGCAAGCGACAAGATGGCTATTTATTGGGGCCCGATGATTGTGGCGGAATGGGTTGCAGCTGGACTTGCACCGATTGGTGAGAGCAGAGCGCATCTGAGGGAATCCCCGATGACGTCGGTTAGTGTCCCCTCGAGCAGGTCCCGCAGGCGATGGTGGTGGCTGGGATCCACACCACGATGACACATCTGCATGCGTGCACACACGCACGCACACACACACACACACACACACATACATCCTAACCCTAGTCCGTAACAGTGATACAAATACATAAAATAAATTGGTATTGGTCCCAAAAAATATTGGTTGATTGGAAATAGTTGAAACAAAGTTAGGAGCACTACCCAAAAAATGCAGCTTTGACCATCTGATTGTGGTCGTCTGAAATTGCGATTTTCAGTCCAAAACGATAGATTGTTCAGCCCTAGTTGTCACATAATGAATATCCTGCCGGCAGTCCCAGATACTCGTGTCCACTTGGTTTGTCTTTGGTTCTGACATTTGTCTTTTGTCGTGTTTTTTTTGTTTTGTTTTGTTTTTTCGCAGCTAAAGTCTTTCCACAACGAACTTCTGACAGAGTTGGAAAAGAAGGTGGAGTTGGACGCCCGCTACCTGAATGTAAGCCCCGCCCCCTGCTTCTTAAAGAGCTGAGGTTCAGGTGCACCACCAATTAGAGCCAGCGGAAGGTGCCATGGACACCGTTAGTGCTGGATGTATTTAACCCCACAAAAACATTGGATCGTATGTTCTCAGACCATTATCTAATTAACAAGATCAATATTTTATTCAATGACATCTTCTATTTGAGTGCATATGTTATATTTAAAAGAACTTTTATACTGTTATTTGGGCAAAAATGGAAAAATATCGAAAATATAGGTTCACTCAAGGGACATAAAAAGGCTGTATGATGCTAACGACTACGACAACCTACCTGAATTGTGTCAGCAGAGATGTTCAGACTCATTCTGCTGCAGATAATGGGTTGTCACTTGTCTCTGACTGCTAAAGGTATATCCCTCTGAAACACGATGTTTCCATCATTTCCACCACTCCCGTCCACCCATGCATCCATTAAAAACTGTATATGTTAAATGGAAAATATAAAAGACTGTCTGTTCACCCGGTCAAAAGTTATTGGCCAACTAAAAATCACCGATCTCAAGATGCCAGAAACTTTCAAAAGTTGGCCATCTTGAAATTGTCAACCTCCAATATTTCAGGGCCTTTTAATTGAACCGCTACTGAACATGTTGAAACATTCATTAGAAAGGAGCATCCTGCCAGCATCTGTGAGGGAAGCCAATATTTCTTTAATGAAAGCTTTTCACATAAGCCTTACATTCGCGCACCAGTAGGCGACTGATGCCATTCAAAAGACACTGCCACACCCACTGGGAGCAATTCAGGTTTCAGTGTCTTGCCCAAGGACACTTCGACTTGTGGACAGTGAGAGCCAGGCTGCAAACCGCCAACCCTTCAGTCATTGGATGACCTGCTCTACCAACTGAGCCACAGCCACCTTTAATCAGAGATGTTCAGAGTCATTCAGCTACAGATAATGGGTTAAATGTTAACATTTGTAATCAGATTAATCAGGGATGTTCAGAGTCATTCTGCTGCAGATAATGGAACTTGGCTCCTCTGACCCTCTACTTCCGGGATTCTGGTGCTGATGTGTCTATGCCCCCCCCTACCCCCCCAGGCTGCTCTAAAGAAGTACCAGATGGAGCACAAGAGTAAAGGGGAGAGTTTGGAGAAATGCCAGGCTGAGCTGAAGAAGCTGCGCAGGAAGAGTCAAGGAAGCAAACACCCATCCAAGTACGGAGACAAAGAGATGCAGGTCAGTGTGAAGAGCAGGCTGTTTTTAACCGTAAACACACGTCCAGACACCTAGTGGCAGATGACACGACAGCAGGGAAAACAAAAGCTGCTCTAGAAAAAGCAGACCCAAGTAAAGGGTCTTAGAAAAAAGACCCAAAAAGCAGAAGATATGGGATATTTTTACTGCACTTCCTTTTTGCTCTTTAAACCTCTTTGTTCATTTCCTTTTTGCTCTTTAAAACCCCTCTGTTCACTTCCTGTTTGCACTTTAAACCCCTCTATTCACTTCTTGTTTGCTCTTTAAATCCCTCTGTTCACTTTTCACTTCCTGTTTGTTCTTCAAACCCCTCTGTTCACTTCCTGTGTGCTCTTTAAACCCCTCCATTCACTTCCTATTTGTTCTTTAAACCCCTGTGTTCACTTACTGTTTGTTCTTGAAGCCTTCCATTTACTTCCTGTTTGTTCTTTAAACCCTTCTGTTCACTTACTGTTTGCTCTTTAACTGGTCTCTAAACAGATTAATTCCAGTCTTTGTGCTTCTGTCTACCTCATTATGGCGGTTGTGTAACGTTTGTTTGTGAAGCAGTGGCAGGCAGAGGGTCGAGTGTTCAGGTGGAGCTGCAGAGGCGTAGGGAGACGTTGAGTCTTTAGGCTCTCATCTGTAGGTGGATTCTGTTACACAAGCGGGAGGGAGATGTGATGGATGCGGCAGAAGTTCCAGGATGCGAACGGCTGAGACGCACCTGAGAACAAAAAGATGATTTTTATTTTGTGGTTTAATGAAGCGGTGACACTTGAAACCTTTAAACACAGACTTTCCTGTGTGTCCCCATTAAACTCAGACTGTTTTACATGTGTTTCCTTTAAACTTACTCTCTCTCTTCCTTTCTCTGTCTTTCTTTCACGCTCTCTTTTCATTTCTCTCTCTTTCTTTTTCTCTCTCTGCCTCTCACTCCCTCTTGTCTATCACCTCAACTTATGTAAACATATTTCATTTGAAATAAATCAGTAAATACTGGGCACATAAATACACACTGTTTTCCTTTGGCCTGTGACCTTTAAATGTCATGTGACTCCCTGAATGTTGAATATGCTGGAGTATGAGTCCAACCACTTCCACTTCAGTTTCAGTTCAACTTCATTTCTTTATTCTGTATGCAGGGACACACCCACCTCCACCACACCTGTAGCTGTAAGCAGGGACACTCCCACCTGGACACAGGGACACACCCACCTTCACACGTGTAACTGTACCCTGGGACATGCTTACCTGTATGCAGGGACACACCCACTTCCAACCCTTTAACTGTACGCAGGGATGCACCCACCTGTATGCAGAAACACACCCATCTCCACATCTGTAACTCTACACAGGACACGCCCACCTCCATACCTATAAATGTCCTCAGGGACATCCCCACCTAGACGCAGGGACATGTCCACCTCCACTCGTGTTACTCTATGCAGGGACATGCTCACCTCCACACCTGTAGCTCCAGGACATTTTTATTTAGATTTATTTATTTCATTGAATGCATTATTTTATTTAACAAAAATAATTAATTTTAAAAAGGCTGATTATTATTCTTTTAAATTGGTATTGGTCAGCGCTTGGATGTGAGTATGTTGTCAGTATGGGCGAGCCTGTCCACCATGGTGATGACTCATGGCTGAAGCTTGTGTTTGCATGTCAGTGTGTTTCTGCTTCAGAGTTGCTGCCACTCACATACTCTTTTCCTCCTCAACAAACAAACTTAACAACAGCTTCTTCAACATCCTGGTCCTTTTGGTTATGTCACTACAGGGGGCAGAGCTATTACACAGAATATGAACCATGAAGTTTTCAGTAAAGGTGTTAACTGGTCCAGAATAGAGCCCATTAAATTTGGGTGAATGTAGGTCAAAGGACAGGTTCCCATTCCTGTATACTCAGTTTAGCATATACCTTCTTTTTGCTCTCACTGTTGATGTGTATTGACATCAGATCTTTGAAGGACAAATTTGAAGACTCGAGGTCAAATGTCACAATAAATGTCAAAATCAAATTTTCATCTTACAGACTTCCAATCAGCACCAAAATACTGGTCTTTCAATTCTGCATCTTGTGTATATACATTTTGACCTATTGTTGACCCAAGAGGTCAAAGGTCACAGGGTCAATACCTAAAAAACTCAAATGGACTATAACAGAAAGAACTGTGGAGATGGAGACTTGGTTACTATTATTGACTGATAGGAAACCTGGCATGGGCTTCAAAATGATGTCATTACATTTGACCTTGGGCAACCTTGAAAGGTCAAAGCCATAGTGTCACGTTGGCATGGTGAGTGTGAAATTGTGTGTTAACCCTTTGTGGCCTCCGTCCTTTTTACCCCTCTTTTCTTCAGTTTGTGGAGGCCATCAGCAGTAAACAAGGTGAGCTGGATAACTACATCGCTGAAGGTTATAAGAACGCGCTGTCAGAGGAAAGGAGACGCTACTGCTTCCTGGTGGACCGTCAGTGCGCCGTGGCCAAGAACAGCAGCACCTACCACAGCAAGGTGAGAAAGAGAGAGAGGCCGTTGCGAATGCAATGGGGCTGTTCTTTTCCATCCTTTTAGTACAGTTGTGTCAAACATTCAGCCCAATATGATCTAAAGGTGGGTGGGACCAGTCGAATAATATAAATAATAGAATAAGATCTTATAAATTATGTCAACTGTAGAGTTTTCTCTGTTTTTCAGGGAAAAAAGTTTAATTTCATCATGAAAATGTTTCAACTATGAACTGTACTCAAAAATAACATGAATAATTATGAACAACCTTCAAATTCACACAGACAGATAAACTGACAGACCGACAGACTAGAAAGCCATGCGTAGCGTAGTAACTTCCTGAATCATATAAAATCTGTGATGTTGTCCAATCACAAATACAACATCACGCATTACCATGTTAAATCACCAATACATGTTGAAAACGGCAAATCTCTGCTGTGACCAGGGCTCTACACTAACTTTTTTTTCCAGGAGCACACGTGCCCCTAAGTTAAAAAATTTAGGAGCACACAAAAAAAATTAGGGGCACAAGTCAGTTTTAGTTTTAAATGTTTATTTATTTACAGTGCAGTACTTGCGCACAGATACCAACATTCTTGAATGACTGCTGTCATTTGTGTTAATTTAGAGCAGACCATAACATAACTTTGTATTATGGGATGCTTTGTCCTTTGATACATTTTAGAACGTTGTATTGGCTGCCTTGTTATTAGATCCATTTTAGAATGATTAACCCTTTAACTCCTGAGACTGAGACACAGTAAAAAATAAAATAAGATAAAATAAGCAACACAATGAACAAAAAACAGTCAGTGATCAGTAAAATGAACAACAATGAATAATAAACCAACAAAATAATATGTAACATGAACAAAGTAAGACACTAACAGAACACAATTAAAGAAAAATAATAAAATTAAAAAAAAACAGAAAAATAAACAAAATAAGCAACATCAACAGAAACTAATATATATTCACAAAATAAGAAATAACGTGGAAAAAAAGGCAAAAAACAAAAACCCACAATGAAGTAAAAAAAAAAAAAAAAACTGAATAAATAAAGAGTGTTGTAATTTGGTTCCAGTAGTTTTAGTTTGGGCTTTTTCTTTTTCTTAATCACTTGCTTTTTTCGACACCTGTACATCAGTTCCATGAACAAAATTCTCAGTAAAATAACAGTTAAAAAACACTTGAATTTGTCTGAATTTTTAACCTAAATCATCCACTCAGAACGTGTCAGCTCTGACTCATCACGAGTTAAAGGGTTAATCCTTTCAATATGTGCCGTGTTCGTCTCGACTACGCGGAGCTGTTCACACAGTTTTAATTAATTTTTAGTAGACTTTAGCTCCTCAGGTCTGTGTGTGTGCCTTAGGGTTGTCACGATACAAAAATTTCCAACTCGATACCGATACTAAGGATAATACTCGATACTAATTTCGATACTGGAGATGTGAAGGATTCCTTTTAAAATTTCCTCCATGGACTGCTAAAAAAAAGGTAGTGAGTGCAGGTGCAGAATAAATGCATGCCTATCTCTTGGCAAGTTAAGGTAGGCCTATCTTTTTGCTCAAGCCCGTCTGCAGTGCTAACTGCAAGCCTCTTTATGGTCGAGCATTATGTGCGCAGGCGGCAGCGTATTGCATCATGTGACCACCGCGGACCCCTTGCGGGACTATGGCAAGCCAAAGTGTTCACATAGCCACGCGTTGTCTTTATTATATCACGCGTTACAGAACGCGTTCTAGAACGCGTGCCATTGTGCGCGCCAGTGCGCGTACCAGAGCGCGTCCTGTAACGCGTGATAGCGTGACAGCGTGACAGCGTGACAGTGCGCGTTCTGTAACGCGTGATATAATAAAGACAACGCATGGCTATGTGAACACTTTGGCTTGCCATACGGGACAAGCAGCGCGCACGTCAAAAATGATAGGCTGACATGCTCACGGTGGCCTCCGTGGTGGTAACGTGATACTATGCGCTACCGCCTGGCCGCCGCCCGCGCGCATAGACGTTCGACTATATGGAAGCCTTTAAAAGCAAAGTTGCATCGGATGGTCGCAATCACAGACCTATAGAAATAGTGTATAGGTCTGTGGTCGCACTGGCGTCATCCCGTGTGCTGTCAGAGGCAGCTGGAGAAAAAAAGAGACTTTAACTTACACGCCGGCATTACAGCTGTGCCAGAGCTGACCGCGTTGATGCCTGTTTAGAATTCTTAACGTTACCCGCTACAAAAAAGCGGCGACGCGCCATAAAAACAAAAATCGATTTTCCAGCAACTTAGTATCTAATTAGATACCAAGGGTCAATATCGATTTAGTATCTAAAATCGATTTTTTTGACAACCCTAGTGTGCCTTATTGTGTGCTGCAAGAAGCACTCGCACATGTGTGACTGTTTTGTTTTCCTCGTTCGCATGATGAAATATTTGCTCGCAAATGCGAGTGAAATGGGCGCACTATAGAGCCCTGGCTGTGACCTTGATGCAAAAGTTTAATATGGCATTAGACTGGAAGTACAGAGTCAATTCGGCTGAAATTCGGTCCATTTCATCCTTATGTCTCCTTCTACATGCCAACTTTCAGAACAATTTATCAAGAATTGGTGACGCGAGAGTGCAAACAGAGGAATTGTGTATGCACAGACAAATTCAATATGGCGTCAGACCGGAAGTCGTGAGTCGAGTTCGCTGAAACTCGGTCTGTATCATCCTTGTATCCATCTCCTTCTACATGTCAAATGTCAGAACGATCTGTCAAGAAATGGTGACACTACAGCCAGAACAGAGGAATGTGCACACACACAGAGACAAACAGAGAAACCATCAAAGCAACATAACTTCTGCGAATCTCTGATTCGCAAAGTTGACAGACAGACAAACAGACAAACCATTAAAGCAACATAACTTCATGAATCTCTGATTCGCAAAGTTAATAAACAGACAGTTGAAATGGTTTCTTGGTGCAGTATTTGAGTCTGATGTTTGTCCTTTAATATCGTGGGTTGAAGTCACTGTTCTTCAACCATTGAGACACTGACAGGAAGTGAAGTGTTGAAGGGGAGGGGGGAGGGGGGGACACTTCTTCAGTAACACTTAGTTCAGACTGTGAGTGGGAGGTAAGTGTCTGAGAGAGGTCTACAGGAGGAAGAGAATAAAGAAGAAGAGGAGGGAGAAGAGGTTGTGACCCCACTTTCTGTTATTTCCTGGACTTAGATCATGTGATAACAGTTGGTGTCAGGCAGTGGGTGCGGTATGCCTCCTTAATCAAAATTTCTGGGGAGAGCCCTGTGGCCCTGGTCTAACCCCGGTCCTGGTCTAACCCTGGTTCTGGTTTTGATCTTCCAGGGGAAGGATCTCTTGGCCCAGAAGCTTCCGGTGTGGCAGCAGGCCTGTGCAGAACCCAACAAGCTCCCGGACCGGGCCATGTTCCTGGCCCAGCAAATGAGTGGAGCGGCGGGGGGTATGGCCATCTCTGAGCCCCTCCCTGGGGCTAAACCTCTGCCCCTCCCCCCGGAGCTGGCGGCTCTACGAGTGGGCGGTGCCCTGGGTCCACAGGTCAGCCCCCCCCCCCGTTTGTGTTTTTGGACCCGCGTCCAAACATGTTATGTAACAACTGTGACCGTGTCGCCCCACAGAGGCTAATGGGTGAAGCTGTGAATGGAGGCATGGTGGTGCTGAACGGTAGTGTCAGCACCCATGGCGTGGATGACTACCAGCAGTGGATGGATGGGAAGATGTCCCAGGGGAAGGTGTCCCCCCAGAGCCAGAGACACGGGGGGGACGTCTACTCCAACACCCTACCTGTTCGCAAGGCCGCCCCCCAAAAGGGCAAGACCCCCTTGAGTAAGACACCCACCTGCAACTACACCCGCAACTATACCTGCAACTACACCTGCAACTATACCCGCAACTACACTTGACACTACGCCTGGATTTTCATATACATTATATCATATCATAGCTGGGTGATTCTGATGAAAGGTGAAACTATTGTGGTAATGAGAAAGTGCATTGTGGTGATGAGATGACTCGGCACAATAATGCTAACTGTAGCCTTAGCTATTATGACCTAGCTAAATAATGACCTTTGTCACATTCTGAAAAATAATACCATATTACCAAACAAATTAAAAATAAAAAAAAAACATTTGGGTAATGAGAATCAGTGTTGTTGTGTTCATGCAGTTATGAGACAAATCATAACATTTCACAGGAGCATAAAATAAAGTACAGATGCATTTCAGCTCATATTCAAATTCCGATAGCTTTTCAATATAGTTCTCAAATATAATGCGGTAATGAGAATAATGACATATGGACATTATCTTTTCTTGAAATATTATGAATATTAATTATTAACTAGTAAAACCACAAGCTGTTTTGCAGGCCCTCGCATCCCTTGTGACTGCCTCCCCACGCGACTGCCGAGTCCACCCAACGGCGGGAGGACGCCATATCGTGCACTCGATCCGACGTTCTGCGAGACGAGCACACTCCTACGTCTGAAAACAAACCCTTTGTTACGAACTCATCACAGCCATGCCCATTATTTTATAAAAAATGTAACTGATAACTGTTTATCCCGCGTGTAAATTGGATGTAAACTCTAGGAGAAGATGATAATAAATGTGTGTTGTCATGGCAACAGGGTTGTAAATAGGGGTGTGTACTCATTGGGTTTTTGGTTCAGTTTGGCATACGGTGTGTATGTGCCAAATTTGGTTTGATCACATGGGGAAAAAAATTTCACTCCCATTCAAAGGGATTTTGCCAAAACCCCATTCATGTCTATGGCACGGGTTTTGTGTTGTCATGGCAACACGATTAAAAACTGGTATATTTTCATTGGCTTTTTAGTTCAGGTTGACATGAGAGATGTGTGTGCCAAATGTCGTGTGACTACATTGAAACTTTTTTTTTACTCCCATTCAAAAACTGTAGGGGGCGTCAGAGAGCCATTTTGCAATCTAATGATACGAGTCCCAGTCAGGTCCTGTAGTCAGGTTGTCATTCTGCACAAATGTTACATTGGGTCCAACTCAATCTGACGCTGTATGTGTGAGATGTAAACACGTTGAGATTATATTTTTTGTATGAGGGGTGGTATTTTAGAGGTTCACAATTCCATCCAATATGGTCGACTACCTGTTGAGTTTAGGACGGGATCATAATGTAACTTTTTACTTGTCCTACCATGGGGTATGTGTGTACCAAGTTTGATGTTTTTACGGCGAAACAAAATTTGAGGGCAGCTCCCATCCACGTAATGTATTTCCGTTTTTGCAAGGGCGTGGCTAAGCCATTTTGCAATATTTTTGGGGGGCAACTTCAACATATCGAATTTTTCGCCAGGCTTGAATGTGGAGTCAGTCAGTTTTTTCAAATGTTGAAAGGGCATAAATTGAGGTTAAAGTGGTGAGGGAATAATAATAATAATAATAATAATAACGGAACGCAATGTTGTTAATAGTCCCTCGCAGACATTGCATGTCAGCGCTCAGGCCTAATAATAATGGAATCCTACGGTGTTAATAGACCCTCACGGACATTGCTTGTCAGTGCTCAGGCGTAATAATAATGGAATCCTACGGTTTTAATAGTCCCTCATGGACATTGCATGTCAGCGCTCGGACCAAATAATAATAATGTAACCCTTCAGTTTTAATAGTCCCTCACAGACATTGCATGTCAGTGCTTGGGCCTAATAAAAAAAAAAATTGTGTAATGAGCATTAGCCCAGAAAATATAGAAAGTAAAAATAGAATGTATTAAAATGACGTGTGAAAGAAAAAACACATTTTTCTCTACAGTAAAATAATGCTAGAGATAGGATTTATTTCATATTTAACCACTAAAACCTCAGGGCCATTGTTTGTATTTTTTTAGTTTCATGAGAGTCACCCATATGTATGTGGGTGACTCTAAAACACTTTTGAGAGTGTCAGAAATGGATTTAGCATATCCAAGAACATACAATTTGACGCCAAGATCACTAAAATCGATTGGGTAGATATCCATTTATGAGGTATATCATCTTCTGCAAGTTCCAGATGGCAGCTATCTTGAAAAATGGCCATAATCTTGAATTTTCAGGTGCCTTGTCAGACAGATCTGTTGATATAGCTAAGGTAGTTATGCCAGTTTTAGAGCCTGTATCATCAAATGCATGATTTTTTTTTTTTGTTTCATGAGAATCGCCCACATATATGTTAGAAGACAATAAATACAAAACCGAGATTAGGCTGACAAAAACAAGTACAAAAATAAATCTGAAATTAAATGGAACAAAAAAACACATTAAAAACGACAAAACCAAATGGCAAAAGTCCCTAAAATTTCATCAAATCTATGGTATAATTTGGTGCAGTAAATTAATATTATTAATCCCCATCCTCTGCCCCCCTCAAGCTGAGACTCGTACGCTGCCACGGTCCAGCTCCATGGCGGCTGGTCTGGAGCGGAACGGTCGGACCCGAGTGCAGGCGGTCTTCTCCCACACGGCCGGAGACAACAGCACCCTGCTGAGCTTCTGTGAGGGCGACGTCATCACGCTGCTGGTGCCCGAGGCACGCGACGGGTGGCACTACGGCGAGAATGAGAAGAACCGCATGTGAGTAATAGACAGGGCTGGTTCTGGTTACAGGTGAACTGGGCGAAGGCTTGGGGCTACAAGGGAGCCTCAAAGCTGCATGTTCAACCTCATCTGAAGAAAGTTCTAATGTCCTGTCTTTATTAGTAATCATTTAATGTGTTTATTCCACCATTATTAGTGCTGTTGGATGTTTCACATTTTTATTCATATTAATTACGAGGTTGTTTTGGATTAATTTAGATTAATCTAGATCAGGGGTCTCAAACTCGTTACTTTCAGGGGCCATATTCAGCCCGATTTGATCTCAAGTGGGCTGTACCAGTAAAATAATGGGAAAATGGCATTTTATCGCAAGCAAACCCCATTACCTTATGAAAATACTTACTTTTTAAAAATAAACTATCCAACAAGAAAGGTGGCACTAAATTTTTAAAATTGTGATTAATATTCTTTACAAATTTCAGGTTGTTCATATTTGTTCAGATTTTTCACATTTTATTGTTACAGGATAGGATAGTTCGTAAGTATAATTAGTTATTTTTGCACTATAACAAAGACAGAAATTTGAAGTTATCATTATTTATATTCGTAATGTAAATTATTTTCACATCAAAATGAGAAAAAATATTGAGTCATTCATTTTTGTAGGTTATTCTGCTATAATTTGGCTCTAGATCATATTGGTCTGTATGTGGAACCTGAACTAAAATGAGTTTCACAGCCATTTGAACCTTTTGTGGGCCACAAGTTTGAGACCCCTGATCTAGGCTAAATATTTATTTGGAATCTATATTAATCGTGTTTAATTTTTCATGAACAAACAGACTCAAGATAGAAGTGAATATATCCATACTGAACGTGTTTGTGCTCGACAATGCATTAGCCTAGTGCTAGCCAGCTAATGTATGCTTTGTGTCAATATGGTATTTTGGTGAAAAGAAAACTCCTTGCAGAGGTTGTAAAACTCTTTGTGGGTCAACTGTTGCCTCTGACTTTGTTTTACTCAAATTTCCTAGAAAATACACCAAAATACACTAAGGCTGAATCTCATTTCACCCTTTGCCTGACCCCTTACACCACGGTGTGTCAAACTCATTTTAGTTCAGGGGCCACATTCAGCTAAATTAGATCTGAAGTGGGCCAAACCAGTAAAAACTAACAAACAAAACAATATATAAATAATGTCAACTCCAAACTTTTCTCTTTGTTTTAGAGTGAAAAAGTACAATTTCATTATGACAAAAAAATATTAGCCTTTAGTTTATCATTGACACATGTATATTCTAACTTACAGGTCACAGTGTATCTACAGATACACAACATATTTTGTAATAGGTGGAATATTATTAGTTGTACTTACTAGTTCAAATTTTTCATATTTATCCTGATTATTTAAAATGTTCTGTGAAATTATACTTTGTTTTAGTGTCACTAAATAACAAAAAATGAATTTACAAAGATTAGAGAGATATTGTAGTGTAATTTTTGCATTTCATAAATTCATCTAAAGGGCCGGACTGGACCCTTAGGTGGGCCGGATTTGGCCCCCGGGCCGTATGTTTGACACCTCTGCCTTACACCTTCAAACGGAGGCCTAACCCTAACCCTATGAAGTTGTTGTTGTTACGTAACCAAAAACAACAGCTTTAACTGGAAGTTAAATATGTCTGCTGCTGTAGTTGTCGGGTTGTCCTGGGTTATGCTGATATTTTTACTAATATCTGCATCAAATCGGAGAAGTGCTATGCACACTCCATGTTTACGTATATAGTGATAAAAAAATGTGCGTTTTATGGAGAAAAATTACCATTGCACATTGCGACAATGTCAAACTTTATACAATACAACAGTTATCACAACTTAAAAACAGTGAATTATGGCTAAAATACTACATTTGTGTACTTCCTTCACAGATGCCACCATTTTTAAAATGATTTGCATTGTATTCTCAGAAATTTCTCATACTCCTCTGTTTGGAGTCTGCATCTGGAAAATCTCAGTTTGAAGGGGTATAAAGCCCTTCCCCTACACCTGTGCCTTAATGTGAATTGAGAGACCTCTACCCCTACCCTTTTGTGGACATGCAAAACGGAGTGGAGGGGATAAGGGGTAGGGCTAAGGGGTGAAATGAGATTCAGCCTAACACAAAAATACAGAGGAAAAAAAAATCCACATCCTCATTAAAAGCTGTTGTTTTGTGTCTTTCTGTAGGTGGAGCTTGTTTCCTCATTAAAGCTGTTGTTTTGCCACTTTCTGTAGGCGGGGCTAGTTTCCTCATTAAAGCTACTGTTTTGTTTCTTTCTGTAGGCGGGGCTGGTTTCCTTTCTCATACACTCGGCTGATTTCAGATGGAAATGGTGAATCCATGAGGCAGCTCCGAATTCACAAGTATGTTCATGTGTTTTCATAACAAAGGCTTCTGCATTGTCGCAGACAGGATGTAAATCCCATAAACTTTCCTTTCACTGCCTTTCATCACTTAAACAGAAAGAGTAGGTGGGTGGGGTCAAGGGCAGGGTCACAGACCAGTCGCCCACTATTTTTAGATTCATAACTTTAGAACCAGACTAATTTATTTTTATATATATATTACTTTTTCCATTTACCCGTTTGTTTTTCTATACACTGTTGTTGTTTACCTGTTCTGGACAGTGTTATAAGGTCTACTCCAGGGTGCTGGAAAGGAGGGTACGATCCGTGGTCGAACCTCAGACCGAAGAGGAGCAATGCGGTTTTTGTCCTGGATGTGGAACAGTGGACCAGCTCTTTACCTTCACAGGGGTGCTGGAGGAGGCATGGGAGTTTGCCCAACCAGTCCACATGTGTTTTGTGGATTTGGAAAAGGCTTACGGCCGTGTCCCCAGAGGTATCCTTGGGGGGTTCTCCAGGAGTATGGGGTGGATGGTCTCCTACTGGGGGACATTCAGTCCCTGTACTGAAGGAGCAGGGACTGAATGCCAGGGACCTACTTACTACCGGCTACCACGTAGTAAGTCAGTCCGTTTTCCAGTGAGGTTTGGACTCCCCCAGGGCTGCCCTTTGTCACTGGTTGTGTTCATAACCTTTATGGACAGATTTTGTAGGCGCAGCCGGGTGGGGGAGGGGGGCGAGTTTGGTGGCGGGAGGATCTCGTCTCTGCTTTTTGCGGATGATATGGTCTTCTTGGCTCCATCGAGCAGTGGCCTCCAGCTCTCACTGGAGTGGTTTGCAACTGAGTTCGAAGCAGCTGGGATGAACATCAGCACCTCCAAGTCTGAAGCCATGGTTCTCAGCCAGAAAAGGGTAGAGTGCCCTCTCCGGGTTGGGGTGAAGGTCCTGCCTCAGGTGGAGGATTTTAAGTACCCCGGGATCTTATTCACGAGTGACAGAAGGATGGAGTGGGAGGTCGACAGGCGGATTGGAGTGGCATCCCCAGTAATGCAGGTGCTAAACCGATCCATTGTGGTGAAGAGGGAGCTAAGTCAGAAGGTGAAGCTCTCAATTTACCGGTCAATCTACGTTCCAACCCTCACCTATGGTCATGACAGAAAGAATGAAATCAGTTTCCAAAATGACTTTCCTTCGCAGGGTGGCCGGGCTCAGCCTTAGAGATAGGGTGAGAAGCTTGAACATCCGGGAGACTCAGAGTAGAGCCGCTGGTCCTCCATTTCGAGAGGAGCCAGTTGAGGTGGCTCGTGCACGTCTTGAGGATGCCTCCTGGACGCCTCCCTAGGGTTAGTGTTAGTTCCAGGCATGTCCATCCGGGAGGAGACCTCGGGACCAACCCTGGACACACTGGAGGGATTATATCTCTCAGCTGGCCTAGGAACACCTAGGGATTTGGTGGAGTTAGCTGGGGTGAGGGAAGTCTGGGCTTCTCTGCTGGGGCTGCTGCCCCGTGACCCAGACCCGGATAAGTGGGAGATGACAGTGTTATTGTTTACCAGTTTTTGAATGTTGTTCTTTACCTCTTGTTGACAGCGTCATTTACCTGTTGTTGTTGGTGTCAGTGTTATTGTTTACCTGATGTTGTGACAGTGTTGTTGTTTACCTGTTCGTGTTGTTTACCTGTTGTTGACAGCAGTGCTGTTGTTTACCTGTTGTTGAGTTATGTTGTTTACCTGTTGTTGATGACAGTGTTGTTGTTTACCTGTTGTTGATGACAGTGTTGTTTATCTGTTGTTGAGAGTGTTGTTGTATTCCTGGTGTTGTTGGAAGTTTTTGTTCACCTGTTTTTGTTGACAGTGTTATTGTTGTTGTTGACAGTGTTGTTTACCGGTTGCTGTTGTTGATGGCGTATTACAGTTTATCTATTGTTGGCATTTTTTATTTACATGTTCTTGTTCCGTTGTTTTTTACCTGTTGTTTTTGTTGACATTGTTATTGTTTACTGGTTGTTGGCAGTTTTTGTTTACCTGTTGGTGTTGTTGTTGTTATCAGTCTTCACCATGGTAAAAGCAGTAGCACGGGGAACCTCCTGGAGCGGGACGACCTGGCGCTGCCTGTGGTGGACTATGGGATCCATCCTCACATGGCGGCGGCTCAGGGTACCATGGTGCTTCATGGGCGACAGCAGCGTCCCTACAGTGTGGCTGGAGCCGGATTCACACAGGTGGGCGGGGCTAAAACACAAATGTGGTGGGATACTCCCAGTGACAGCAATGGCCATCCTCAGGTTTATTCATACAACATTGTCGTCATGGCAACAAAGGTCCAGGTTTATTTTTAGTTTGACTTTAATTTTAAACAAATGATGATCATTAAAGAAAGAGTAAAATCTAAATGTATCTCCTTGGGGCAATTCAATTTGCAGACATTGGTCGCAGCATGACATAAAAACACACATTCCACAATTGCACTGGGATCTGTCAATATTCAGGGCAGATAAATGACCCAGCAATGAATAAATAAATAAAATAAAATTTAAAAAAGTGCAGCAGAATCAACAAATACATAAATATGCAATAATACTTTCCACTTTGTGGAGCACCTGTCTGCACCACAAGAAGTACAGATCAGTTGTCGTCACACATGACCCTAGCACAAGTTTTTGTGATGCTGGACAAAGCTGTTTTTGTTTTTGACCGACAAGCCATAAAACCATGATATAAAAGAAGAGGTTAAAAGAACAATAAAAGACACATAAAATGGGTTTGGATACATTAAAAGACGTCAGTTTCCACAGCAAATAAATATGTTTTGGGCCTTTTCTTAAAATAACCTCTGTGTTTTTATCAAACTTCAGGTCCGAGTCAAATATTGTGCCGAAGTATTTATGTGTCTACAATTTCCACCTCTTCTTTATTAATGATGTTCGTTATCTTCGTGTTTTAAAGGTTTATTCCTAAAGTCAATTATTATGTCTTTTGTTTTTGTCACATCGAGATCAAGATAATTGTCATTGTAATTGTCACAAAATCAGACAGGGCTCTGCCATGCCCTGACTCAGAGCCCTGTAGGAGGGACAACAGAACCATTGTCATCTGAAATCTGTATAAGATAGCTGCCCACCTGACTGGCTTTGCAGGTGCCTGTGTACATGATGTACAGCAGGGGTGAGAGAACAAAGCCCTGAGTTGAACCAGTGCTGGAGATGACACAGTCAGACCATTGGCCATTCACTAAAACGCGCTGAACTCTGTCAGTTAAAAAGTTTAAAAGCAACCATAAAATCTGCTCTGAGAGATTAAAATAAGATGCTAAATCTTCAATTAAAATATGTAGTTGCATGTTATTAAAAGCAAAAGAAAAATTGGCAAATCAAATTCTGACATGGAATTGGGGTTTTTCCAAATGCTCATAGATTTTGTCCAACATAAAAAATCTTTGCATCATCTACTCCTTTTCCTGCCTGGTATGCAAACTACAGTGGATCAAGCTTTCTGTCAATTAGGCCATGAATCGTTTCTGTAAGGGTTTTCTCAAAGTTTTTCATCACAAGGGATGTGAGAGCTATTAGGCCGCGGGCCAGTAGGGGTTACCATGCACCCCCCCCACAACTCAACCAAATTAGGTTTTTCTGAAAGGTCTGGATCTACTGAACACAAATATCAATGTTAACATTGAAAATTTAGGGATGCCATCCATGTTATGGCCCAAAAACTAATGGTACCTAAAATGCTGTTTTTTACCGATCTGTGTTTCTTTTTTTCAGCTAATATGTCAAGTGAGAAAGCTCAAACTATATTGTGTCATATACCAAATGAAAGCTCTGAATATTCTCTATCAACTCCAATTAGTCAAAGATTTGTAGAAGGCAAAATAATAATTTTATAACTGTTTTAATATGAATACCCCAACATCTACAAAGAACAGTCACAAACACATCTGTGAAGCATTTTGTCCACATTGTTCACTTATACTATGATGATAACTATCATTTATGTATTTAATATAATCGTACATTAAAAGAAGTTTAATTTGATATCAATAACGTGTATATGCGGAATAAAACATAACACAGATAACCCAAGATGTGCACGTAGAATTCATTCAGTTCTTTGGGTTGTTTCTATTTAAACAAGGGAATAATGTTGGTTTTCCGCAATTTAGGGATATATCCACTATTCAGACAAAATTGAAAGACTTTTGCGAAGACCCCACTGAGCTGTTCAGCATAGTGGTGCAATGTTTTGCAACAGATGGAGTCAAGGCCAGCAGCCATTTACCTTTTTTACATTCACCTTTTTTAGCAGTTTGATGACACTTTCCTGGGTTGTCACCATGTCATTTGTCTTGTTATGTTCAAGAACCTTTTTGAAGTTTGAACATTTTCCATGCAGGTCTGCCCTCTCAAATGTACAAAAGAATGAGTTAAAAGCATTAGGAAGATCCCTGTTATTTATACAATTTATCCTAATAAGCTGTTTGGGCTCACAGTCCGAATGGTTGACAGATGCCATGGATTTAATGCCCTTCCAGGCTGCTCTTAGCATACTGATTATCAATTTTATTTTTATAATTCATTTTCACATTGGACTCTGTCCAGTTTATGCGTGATGTCAGTGATCAGCTGAGAAACCGCTGTCACATTTGCACATGGATGAATATACATGTGTGTAAAAAACCTGCTGAAATTCTCACAGAAGGTAGAAAGGGCGAAGAGACATTGCCAATAGTTCAATGTCAGTGCATATTGTCTCCTGAATAACTACAGTGTTACAGTATTTGTGGTTTATATAAAACCACACGCCCCCTCAGCCCTTCCCAGTTGCCTCCAGGTCCCGGTCTAGACGTATGGGGCTTCCAAACCTTGTTAGAATTATAGACCATGGGCCAGTACCCAACCCCCCCCCCCCCCTCCAACAGCTCTCCGACCCAATGTTTTTCTTGACCATTGGGATCCCCTCAAGTGAAAAATAACTGGTAACATTGAAAAAATTGGGTGGGGTCACCAGCCAGACCAGGTGGGGAGGTCCCAGGAGGAGACCCTCCCAGCACTGAGCAACTGTCCCAGACCCGCTGAGGTTGAATCCTGGGGGCGGACCCCATCTGTTTACCGCTCAACGGTTTCAGATCCTCTTGAACTCTTTTTCCTTACCCTATATCATTTCCCCACTAATGCACATTCTAACCCTATCCATTCAGAATGGCGTGGTCCCTACATCAACTAAAATTGCAAAAGTGATTCCTGTATTTAAAAGCAATGACTCCACCTCAGTTAGCAATTACTGCCCAATTTCAGTTTTACCCTGCATCTCGAAGATTCTCGAGAAATTGATTTACAATCGTCTTTCAAAGCATCAAGACCAAAAGGATATTCTCTACAAACACCAGTACGGTTTTAGAAGGGGATTCTCCACTTAAATGGCTTTTATTCAGTTAATGGATAGAATTACTACTGCTATAGGCCGTGATGAATTTACCATAGGAATATTCTTAGTAAGGCATTCGATACCGTTAACCATTCGATTCTTCACAAAAAGCTAAAAAAAATATGGCATTGACGGCACCGCACTTCAGTGGTTTGTTAGCTACCTATCCGATAGAAAACAGTATGTTACCCTCAATGAATATTCATCTTCATGCAAACCTTCCCCAGGGATCAATTTTAGGACCTTTATTGTTTGTAATATATGTGAATGATCTTTCCGAAGCATCCAAAATTATCTTTTTTATTCCATTTGCTGATGATACAAATATTTTCCTGTCACACACAGATTTTGATTCCTTAATATGATTATCCAACCAAGAACTAGAAAAAGTCATTACATGGTTCGAAGCCAACAAGCTGTCAGTTAATATCAAAAAGATGTTCTATCTTATTTTTTGCAGTAAAAATAAGACATATAATAGGAAAAATTCTAACATCTACTTAAAGAACCGTCCTCTCTCACAAGAATCCCAGGCCAAGTTTTTAGGAATTCTTATTGATGATCGATTAACATGGAAGTCTCACATTAGTATGGTTGTAAGTAAAATCTCGAAAACTATTTGAAACTAAGGAAAAATTAGACATCTATTATCGAACTATATACAACAGTTTAATTTACCCATATCTCATATACTGTAACATTGTCTGGGGAATTGCCTGTAAAACATCACTTCACCATATATTAATTCTTCAAAATAAATTTCTACGCATTGGCACTCCATCCAGTCTTTACTCCCACTCCTCTCCACTCTTTGAGCAATTTGAAATTCTAAATATATATGATATTAACAGGTTTCAACTTGGTTTGTTTGCAGCTCAATATATAAATAACGATCTCCCCGATACTTTTGACGATTTTCTTAATTTCCGCTCACATATTCACAATTATCAAACTCGCCAGTACAATAAGTTACATATCGCCCTACTTAGAACTTCCCTTGCACAAATATCTGTTAGGTACAAGTGTGTCACGTTACGGAATAATCCCCCTCCCTCACGAACACTACTTCCTTGTTTGTTTCGTTTAAAAAAGCCCTAAAAATCCACCTGATAAGCCATCCCAGCCCCCTGTAGCAGCCACTCATGTTGACCTTGTCTCCTTTTCTTTAATTTATATGATTGATTCTTTTATATCAGGGTTCCCCAATTAGATTTCATCAAGGGCCAAATTCTGACCTGGGTACCAAGCCGTGGGGCACACGGCAGCAGGGAGGAGGACGCCACAACAGCTCAACTCCAGTGACAGTATAGATAACAATGTTGAATCTGCACTTATAGTGAATTATAACATTATTAGTTGTGCCTGGGATTCAGGAATACTATTTGTCAGGGTCACACAAAGACTAATTGCACCCTGGAAACAAAAGTTGAGAACTAACCATTTACTCTAAATAAATATTTGGTTATTACAGTCTGCTTGGAAAGTTGACAAATTTATGACAGCAGCTCGTTAACTCAAAATAAAATTTAAAAAATATACTTTGCTAGTCTGCTTGAACAAATCAACAGTAATACAACTGTAACAGCAGCCAATATTTGGCTGCAAGACTAAAAAATGCATTGATCTCAAACAATGAAAAAAGGAGCCAGTTATAAATAAATACTGGCTCTAATAAATATATTATATATATATATATATATATATATATATATATATATTAGTATTTATTATTTAAGTATGTCCAACTGGTGCCTTTTTTTTGGCAAGGGTTTGTTTGACTTCAGTGGTTTTTAATTTATTTACACCCAAGCCAGCAGTGATGATTAGTGCACAGTTTTTCCAGTGCAAAAATTTAAAAAAAAAACTGGAAAAAGAAAAAAATGTTACAAGAGATCTGAAAACACAATAAAATAAAGTTGGTCTCTTTTACCATTCAACACTTAAAAAAAATATTTCAACCACAATCTTACTTCAAATTCAAATCTGTCTAAATCTACAGAATTTATCTCCAACTACACCCCCCACACTAATGGGAAATGCTCCCCTTTATATATCCCTAAGCTCCACCCATGGTTACCACATTATTTAATTAACACACAATCTACAATATTTACATGGAACATACATCAAACTGAAATCATATTAACTCATATTCAATTCAATTTTATTCATATTTATATATATATTTATATGTTTCATATAAACAATGGCATCAATTATTCTCCATACATAAACACAAACAGAAGAAAAACCCAAAACAATGATTGAATGTCTGTGTCCGGTAGTCCAGTTCTATGAAACGCGAATTATGAGCATTTAACAGTGGTTCGCTTCTGCAGCAGGCGTATGTGTGCGTGCGCGCGTGTATGTGTGTGCACACCTCCAGACGCCCACCGCATAGAGAAAAGGCTGAGTAGTGAGGCAAGGACCAGATGACAATGTCCAGTTTAAACATATGTCGCAGGAGAGCCGCGCTTCACACACTCCAAAAAAAGACGAGAGAAAGGAGAAAAAAAAGACGAGAAAAAAGAAAAACACAAGCGGGGCAGAGATGATGGCGCGGTAATGTCGCACCGTCACAATATTTAAAAAAAAAGAATCTTTTTCTCAAAAGTTGCTGTGGGCCAGTCTGTGTCCACTTCCGGCCCGCGGGCCGCCTATTGGGGAACCCTGTTTTATATCCTTAATGGCGATTGTATTGATACTGTCTGTTCTACCTTAATATACTTTTAAATTGTTATTTATATTTATACCGTTTATTATTAGATTAACCTTATTGTTATTTATTATTCATTTACAATTTATAACTGTATTCTATTTTATGATTATGATTGATTTTGTTCACTTTAGAGGAGGAGGGCTAGTATAAGCTTACATGCTTTTTCCCCTCCTCCTGCACCTGTTTTTAAATATTATATTGTATTATTTTTCTCGAATGAACAAACAAAACAAAGTTATTTTCAACTTTCCCTTTCGGTACTTGTTAATCATCGGTCTGGTGTCAGTACTGAGCCTTAGATGGAGTTTATCAACAGCTTTTGGCTGTGTTCACAACCTGACTCTTAGAAAATCGGTGTCTTGTCAAAATGGGGATCCCATCACATTGGGCTCCCACGCGCTTCTGAGCATGCGCATTTACCACCAAGCGTTTCACAGAGAAAAAAACTGTCAGTTTAGGCATCCCCAGCCAGATGTGCAATTCGCTTGGATGCTGGACATAAGTCATACTTTGAAAGTGTATTTATTTTATCGTGCCTTTGACCAGTAAGCAATCAACACATACAATAGGTTGTTCTTAGTAACTGAGTGAATCCTGGTTAGATTCCTTTCCTCCACTTAGTAATATGCTTACAATCGGGAATGAGGGTCATGACCCCCCCTGTTTTTTTGATAAAGTCATACCCTAAAAAAAAAAAAAAAAAAAAAAAAAAAAAATATATATATATATATATATATATATATATATACACGGTATATAATCAGGACGACACTAGTTAAAACTGATAGAAACTGGATCAAAACTGGTATAAACTACATAAACTGGGTTAAAACTGGTTTGAACCAAAGGCCAGGTCCACTCATTAAGCAGTCCCAGGTCTGTGCTGCCACCTAGTCGTTTTACTAGTTTATTCTCTTAATGTTGAACCTTAATTTCTTTCTTTTGTAAAAGTACAGAATTATCCCCTAAACTCTTATAATTTCACTATAAAACATTGATCTTTTATTAAACAAATGCAAAAGTCAAATAAACCCACTTTCATAAATTCCTGGGGCCTGTTTCTTCTTACTTTTGTGGAATATTTATTTGTTTTTTGTTTTGTTTTTTAAATGTAATAAATACTTTTTTAAAAAAAAAAAAGTGTTGTGTGTTTGTGTGTGTTTTTTTAGTTTATTTCTGCCTTTTGTGTTGTGTCTCCTCAGTCTGCAGTTGAAGAATATGAGCCTCGTTTCCCCACAAGGTAAGAAACCTTTAAGTAAATTAGTATGATTATTATTTCTCCCAGGTTTGTACTGAATGTGTGTTTTGGTTCCAGTTTGACTTTAACCCTTTGTCATCAAAATTCACATTATTTTCACTATTTGTTTAATATACTGTATGAATTCAAAAGCTTTTCATCTTTACATGTTTTTTAACTTTTTTTTTTTTTATTCTGATTCATCTACTAAAACCATCCTATAATAAATGGTGTTAGCGCCCTACAATAAAAACTTTTGAGCAAGTGAGTGTAAAATGCACACAAACCGAAAATTATGTTTATAAATTAAGCTTGGTGTTAAATACGGGCATATGACAGGATGAAAAACAATATTAAAATTCAAATTAATACAAATGTTCTTTAGGATATTTTTAAAATAAGTGTTTATGTCACAAACATGATTTAAAGGGTTAAAAATATGATGTTACTGAGTGTTTGGTGTTTTTTGGCTCATGTTGATGTAATACAAAAAAAGGAAATAAAAAGTAAAAAAAAAAACGGTCTGTGTTTTCAGAGGTCAAAGGTCATGTGTGACAATTAAACAGAAAATGTCCAATTTTTTTTTTTATCCAAAAAAAAAAGGATGTAAAATGTGTAGGCTCAGATGGGGCATCTGTAGGATCCATACCTTGATGATTACTCTAATCCGGCTCGAAGGACCATGAAGCGGAGAACGTGGGGTTGTCACCAGGATTAGATTTAGAGTAGCAAGGTGTGGTTGTGGTTCCGATTAGAGAACACGGATACAGATGTCCTTATTGAATGTTTATTCACTGCGGTCTGCAACAATACAGAGCAACACTCAGTACAACAAACATACATACAATCACAAATTAACCAGGACCGACTATATGACTATAAACTACACTCAACAAAAATATAAATGCAACACTTTTGTTTTTGCTCCCATTTTTCACGAGATGGACTTAAAGATCTAAAATTCATTCCAGATACACAATATTACCATTTCTATCAAACATTGTTCACAAATCTGTCTAAATGTGTGACAGTGAGCACTTGTGCTTTGCTGAGATAATCCATCCCACCTCACAGGTGTGCCACATCAAGATGCTGATCTGACATCATGATAAGTGCACAGGTGTGCCTTATACTGTCCACAATAAAAGGCCACTCTGAAATGTGCAGTTTTGTCTCACAGCAAAATGCCACAGATGTCACAAGCATTGAGGGAGCGTGCAATTGGCATGCTGACAGCAGGAATGTCAACCAGATCTGTTGCTCGTGCATTGAATGTTCATTACTCCACCATAAGCCGTCTCCAAAGGCGTTTCAGGGAATATGGCAGTACATCCAACCGGCCTCACAACCGCAGACCACGTGTGACCACACCATCCCAGGACCTCCACATCCAGCAGGTTCACCTCCAAGATCGTCTGAGACCAGCCACTCAGACAGCTGCTGAAACAATTGGTTTGCATAACCAAACAATTTCTGCACAAACTGTCAGAAACTGTCTCAGGGAAGCTCAACTGCATGCTCGTTGTCTTCATCGGGGTCTTAACCTGACTCCAGATTGTCGCCGTAACAGACTTGAGTGGGCAAATGCTCACATTCGATGGTGTCTGGCACGTTGGAAAGGTGTTCTCTTCACGGATGAATCTGGGTTTACATTGTTCAGGGCAGATGGCAGACAGCGTGTGTGGCATCGTGTGGGTGAGCGCTTTGCTGATGTCAATGTTGTGGATCGAGTGGCCCATGGTGGTAGTGGGGTTATGGTATGGGCAGGCATCTGTTATGGATGAAGAACACAGGTGCATTTTATCGATGACATTTTGAATGCACAGAGATACCGTGATGAGATCCTGAGGCCCATTGTTGTGCCATACATCCATGAACATCACCTCATGTTTCAGCAAGATAACGCACGGCCCCATGTTGCAAGGATCTGTACACAATTCTTGGAAGCTGAAAATGTCCCAGTTCTTGCATCGCCAGCATACAACATATATATATATATATATATATATATATATATAAAATGTTTAATAATTTGTTTTATTCAAAACCATGACAATAGCTGAAGGTGAGAATGGAGAGCCACAGCTAAATCCACAACTTCTCTTTCTGGCTTAGCTCTGCCCCCTTACCTCTGCTGTCAGCACAATGGACTAGTTTAGTGCCTTCATCACTGCAGACTCTGCCCCCTTAGCTCTGCCTTGATCACAATGGACCACTTTAGTACCTGCAGACACCGCCGCCATCCATCTCCCACTCCATCCTTCCCTCACTCGTGAATAAGATCCTGAAGAGGAGGACCCCCCAACACAGAGCGGGGGGTGGGTGGACTCTCCCCTGTGAGGTCGTGGAAGTCAGGACTGAGGGTGCTGCCCCTGCGACCTGTGTAAGAGGGAGCGGATGAGTATGAGTTAGTTTTATAGGTGTTCATTTTATACACACTTGTAGACAGATGCTAAAATGTATGAACATTTGACTTAAAACCAAAAATAATCAAGTAAATGAACTGATGATGGCTTGAATCACAGAAAAATTAAAGGCTGTAAATTAATTTTTCCTGGAGGCTTTATGGAAAATTTTGAATTAAGGGAGAAAACAAATCTTCAACTTCCATCCACACCACTTCCTGTTTCAGTTTTACCTCATTAAGGTCCATCTGTTCATTTTTCTGTCAATCAGTGTCAAAAAGACACAAAGAAGGAAAACCTGAGCCTCGTTTCCACTTCCGATCATCTGTAAAACCAACCAAACAGTTGGTTTTGTTTGGAAACTTTACGAAATTTTGAAACGAGCTGAGTTTTCCTCTGATTCAATGTTAAAGAATAAAAATGAAACATTGAAATGATATAAAGACTTTTTTTAAGGGTGTGAGGACCGAGGTGCCCACCCCCCACGCTGCCAGGGTCTTATGGACCATCTGCAATGGAGTGGACAATATTGAAGCTAAAAATCATGTATTAAGTAAAAAAAAAAAATCATGCATTAAGCAAAAAAAATCTTGAATTAAGCAAAAAAGATCATGATACAGTAAAAAAAAAAAAACTTGAATTAAGTGTTGCCCGCTGTCTTGTGGGATGCGACATGCAAGCATCTGCATTCCACAGTACAGTGGTGCTGTGGAACCCTATTGTTGTCACTCAGATTTGTATTATTTGCCTTGTTATTCTTCTCTGCTAAAACTGTTACTGCAGCCTAAACCGTACATCATGTAATATCGGCATTTGGGCAGGTAACTCCGATACAAAAATTCACACATGTATACCAGAAGGTGGCGCTATACCAGAAAAAAACGACATTTGGGGCTATAACTTACAAACCGTATAGCGCACTTTCCAAACACAGATGCACAGATTCTCTGAAGTGTACTGAATCACATGGCCACGCCCCAACATATGCGCCCCAACATATTTCTCTCTAAACCACGCCCACTTTGGTCAACCACATCCCCCTTGTAAATGTCGTTTCAGGAATGGCCCTTGATTGTACCCACCAACTTTTGTAAAAATCTGTATAGCAGTTTAAAATATATTTTCAGTGTTTATAGCACCTCCTAGTTTCCATATAGCGATTCGAATGTCCAAAATACACCAAACTCAAGACATACCCTCAAAATTATATGCCAACCTTGGATCTAAAATTTTCTATTGATAGCATTTACTTGGACTGAGATATGCTATATTTAGCATTTAGTTTAGCTAGCTATGATTAAGTGTTCATAAATGTCACATATTTACACATTTTGAACCCTAACCCTAAACCCAAGGGGGGAGGTTTTACAATTATCGTGATTTTTCAAGAGTCTTAAAATTATCGCAATATCGCTGTACTCTGGAATCTGAATGCTTGCATTTCTCATCCCACAGTACCGCGGGCTCTTGGCACCTTAAACACACAGGAGCTGTTTGTACCATGTGACTCTAGGGGACATTGCAGGGGTGGGAGACTCAGAAGTCTGACCTGGGGAGGGGCTACAGTGCACGTGGGAGGGGCTTCATGTCATATGGGGGTTATTCCTCAGCTTCTCCCTTTCTTTGTCCACAGTTCCACAGAGGGAAAATTGATTTCTACAGTGTGAGGACAGACAGACTGAGCCACAGGCCCCGCCCCCTGAACAATCCCCCATCCAGGAAGAGGCAATAAGACAAGCCCCAACCCCTGTGAACCCCCCTCCCCCACCATCCAGGAAGAGGCATTAGGACAAGCCCCACCCCCTGCCTATCCTACACCACTCCCTCCCTGTAACAGTTTCAGTGGTAAAGCCCAGATCCCGAAGCGGATTCGGATGGAGCCTCAGATGGACATCTGTGGGAGGAGTCAAAGCGGTACTTTTGTAAAATATGGATCTGGTCTAGGTTCTGGGCCCTGGTGGATGTAGTCTAGGGTTCTAAGACCTGGATTAGTTTCCTGTACATACATACTTCTATTATCTACGATTGAAAATGCACTTTACTTAAAAAACGAATAATCAATATATCTATAATGGTTTGAGGATCGGCCATCATTCCTCTTGTTTCCATGGAAACAGGTTGGCCTCCTTTATTCTGTGTTGTGTTGTTGAAGGCTGGATGACAACTGGGCTGGTAGATCCCTTGACCCTTAACCCTTAGCCCATGGCCCCTCCCCCTTGTTCCCCCCAGCCCTCTGGCTCATTCCTCCTTGGCCCCTCCCCTCCGGTTTGCATGTTCACGTGAAGGGGTAGTATTGTGTTCTCCATTTGATGAACGGGAGAGGCTAACATGGAGGGAAGGGGTGAGGATTAAGGGATTAGTGAGTTAGCATTAGGGGGTTGTTCAGACCTCGTCCAGCGTGGTCCTAAAGGGTTAGCGATATCGGGTTAGCATTTGGGGGTTGTTCAGACCTCATCCAGCCTGGTCCTGAAGGGTTAGCATTACCGGGTTAGAATTTGGAGGTTGTTCAGACTTCGTCTTGCCTGGTCCTGAAAGCCTGATGTTGTGTTTGTATGATTGTGTTCTAAATAAAGATGGCGCTCATTCTGTCCAATCAGCTTTGACACTAAATCAGCATAAATGTCTTTGTTGTGTCATTTGTGTTTTCAATGGTGGAAGAAAAAGACGAAGACGCTGAAAATGTAAACAATGATAAAGGTCATTGAAATGCTAGCACACACATTAGCAAAGGGGACCCTCAGGCCCAGGTGTTGACACAGACCTGTGGACCCTGTTGCATTAACCCCTCATACCTGGATTTAAATTCTGTCAAAATTAACTCAGATTAATTCATCATCATTAATCTGATTCAACATTTTTAACTCTATTCAATGGAACAGTTGTTTACACTTGTTTAGTTGAAATTGTTGAAGGTGTTTGCAGATGTTTTAGATATTGATTTTATGATGTTTTTGGTGTTTTTTTCTGAATTTGTAAAGACTTTAAAAATGTTTTGGATTTTTCTGCACTTTTTGGTGTTAGTTTTTTTTTTAGAGCTGTCAAATATTTACAATTTTTGATCAGATTAATCACTGTGTTTCAATTAATCATGATCAAAACACTTTGTGAGTTGACTTATCTGTCTTTTTTGTTGTCAAATTTCCCATGAAATGTTGGAAGTTGTTGAATCAACATGTTAATTACATATATATTCATATTTTTGTACATACTTTGGATATTTAGTTTTGTCACTTGTTTTGGTATGCTTTAATATGAATAACAATTTTTTAGTGGAATTTTAAATTGTTTTCTATTTGTTTTCTTCAGTCTCTTGTTTCTTCCTGTATTTTGTGGGACATTTGAGTACAAAAAAAGAAAACCTCTGACAGTACAGTCGACCAACAAAGTTTTCTAATCTTGATTTCAATACTGTGATGAATCTGATTAAAAATGTAATAAATTGACAGAACTAAAACAAGTTAACATTAAATTTAGTGGAGATAATTAATTTGACTATACATTCACATTCAATAGATTTTTTTGGTGTGTTGCATATTTACGACGGTAGACATTAAGGGGTTAATGTGTTTCTTTGCAGATGATCATCACCTCTTCTTTGGAGGAATAATTAAAAAACTGTCAGGAGTTAAATTTAATAAGAGTTAAATTCCTACTTTTCACACTTTTTAAACATGATTCTAAAATATTGAATTAAATCAAAGTGAACGAACATCATGTTTGGTTTCAGAAGCCTTTGTTAGCTCTTCCCCCTTCTTCCTGTGCCAGGCCTCTAACTGTGGTTAGTTGACATGAAGGGGGCGTGTTTGTCCTGACTCAGCCTGGTTCTGTTCCACGCCCTGGGTGTAAGTCCCTCCTCTGTCCGCTTGAAATCATCTGTGGCTGCTGTTGACTCTCACTTTTCGCTTTTTTTTATTTTATTTTTTTTAGTTTTGCATGCGATTGGGTGTCATGTGACGTGCATCAGCTAATGTTTAGTGCCATGTGATGCACATCAGTGGATGTTTGGGATCATGTGACCACCTTTTCAGGGTGAGTTCAGGTTCATGGTTCGACATGTTTATTTCAAAGTCTTTCCAGGCACAACAAGCCCCTCCCCCTCACAAAAATTGTATCTCATAATGTGGACATCTGCCTCTCAAAACATGAAACTATGCATTTGACCTTTCAAGGTAGATCAAAGTAAAAGATCATGACCCCATTTTAAAGACCATGCCAAGTTTCCTATCTGTCAGCAGTAACTAAGTCACTTATCTCCACTGGTTAGCTCATCCGGATGAAGTCGTGATGAGATATTGCCATCACGCTCCGTCTGCTGTCCATCCGTTGTCCACAATTCACTAAAATCCCTTCTCCTCCCTCAATTCTCAACTGATTTCAGTTCTGATTTATTCATTAGATAGATCTAAGCATTAGGCACAAAATGTATCACTTTGTCCAAATTTTAAATTGTAAACAATTTAACTTTGTATATTTTTCCAGTCTGGCACTAAAATTGCTTCTCCTCCCTCAATTCTGAACGGATTTCGATTGTGATTTTATGATCTATTGAATGCCTCCTTTTTGTTGATAGCAAGACATCACAGCTGTGAGGTCCAGATGAGCACAGGGCCATTGGCACTATCTTTTTTCTGTTATAGTCCATTTGAGTTTTTTAGGTATTGACCCAGTGACCTCTGGGGTCAACAATAGGTCAAAGGCCACAATATAAGTCAAAATCAAATTTTGGGCATAACTTTTGAACTCTATCTTACAGACCTCAGCAAAAAAAATATTGGTTTTTCAATTTTGCATCTTGTGTGAATAGATTTTGACCTATTGTTGACCCAAGGGGTCAGGTGTCACTGGGTTGGGCGACTGGGTCACTGAAACATTTCCTGAAATGTCCCATTTTACGTGAACTCACTGTACTTCATCTGTTGGTGGCCATCATTATCATCATTAGGGGTATGACAAGACACGAGATGAGACATGAGATTGGGTTCACGAGATCGAGACAAGACAAGATTTTAAGAAAACTAAATTACAAATTATATGAATGGACAACAGACTTTTATTTAACTTAGTTGCACATCGCGTTAACTTTTAATGAACTTCTTCCTTTTTATGAACGTCTTAATGAACTTATTACTCTACAAATTGAAACTAAAATAAAATGTAAAAAAAGTTAAAATAAAATACATGAAATTATATATTTCTCCTTTTTTGAAGTGTAAAAAATATGTGCAAAACTAAAAGTATTTCTCTTTGAATACAGACTGAAAATAGTGCAGAGTGTAGCTGCCAAAGTAGACTTATGTTGATATATTTAGGAATTAATGTTTAAAAGGATAAATAATTGAATTTGATTTTGTAATTTTATAGATAAGTATATTTCATGATTAAAATGATGAATATTATATATGACAATTAAAATAATTAGAATTCATATGCATTAGATGATCTGTTATACATAGACAAAAAATAAGTACTGTCGCTTTAAATGGTAAATATTCTGCACTTATATAGTGCTTTTCCACCTTCATGGTGTGCAAAGTGCTTTTCATTAGCCTCACATTCACCCATTCAAACACAGTCATACACCAGTAGGTTTTGAAGGTTCTGTCAGTCCTACTGGGAGCCTAAGTCAGGGTTCAGTGCTGTGGCCAAGGATACTTCTACACATGGACAGCCAGAGCCGGGACATAAACCACCTACCCCCCGGTCATTGAGCGACCCACTCTACCAACTTAGCCACAGCCGCCCCAACTGGCCAATTCGGCTTGACTGTGGAAGTTGACCTCTGAATATATTTGTCAGTGTCGTGTGGTTTGTTGTTGCTTTCTTGGCCGATGCAGTTGTTTGAGTACTGAGCTGTGGTGGTACAGGAAATGTTTCTGTGTTGTGCTTGTATTAGTCGCGATGTACGGCATTGTTTGCGCCTGGGTGGACACCCAGTGCCACCACACGACAGGGGAACGGCTGGGTAGTGAGGTCCAAATAATCTCAGGTTTAAACAACCTGTCATGGGAGAGCCGTGCTTCATGCACCCCCCCCCCCCCCTTCTAATCCTGAAGAAACTGGATCGAGATGAAACAGTCTACGTTTATGGGAGGCTCCTACCCCTGAGCACGCCGGGGTAGGAGATGACGGGGCACTTTGTGTTGCATCGTCAGTCTGTATATTGTGTGTGTCTTATCAGTCATTCTCTTGCCATTCATAATTTTTGCCGGGAACCCAAAATGCTGCCAAACAAATGATGTGGTGTCTTCAATAGTAAAACCTGTGTTTTTGACATAATTTTGCTTGCTGGATAACAAATCTCGCAAGAGAATTTTAACAAGACGAGAAATCTCGCCAAATTACATCTCTTGATATCCCATGTGACGAGATGTCGTCACACCCCTAATGATCATCATCTTCATCATCTCGTTGAACACACTGTGGGTTTTAGAATCAGCCATTTTGTTTTTCCAGGTGGGGATTTCCTGCTGAACCAGAGATGGAGGCTCCAACCAGACCCCCCCTCTCTGAGGAGGAGGAGCAGGAGGAGGCTCACTACGACTCTGTGGAGAAGACCACAGCAGCCCTGGAGGATTTCTGACCACCCCACCACAAACCAGATGTTAGACTATGACCCTGATTAAAATGAAGATGTTTTGTGGTGGTATAGTTATGCTACCACAAAACATCTTCAATCTGCATGGGTTTGTTAGCATAACAATACCACCTGTGCAGTTTATTTAGCATAACTATACCACCTGTATGGGTTAGTTAGCCCAACCATACCACCTGTACAGGTTAGTTAACATAATCATAGCACCTGTATGGGCTAGTTAGAATGACTATACCACCTCTATGGGTTAGTCAGCATAACCATACTACCTGTATGGTTAGTTAGTTGTCATTCCTGTTAGTTAGCAAAACCCAGTGGTTCTCAAATCCAGTCCTCACTGACCTGCATGTTTTCAATGTCGATGTTAAAACAGTGGGTCGTTATCAGGCTTCAGCAGAGCTTGATGTGTACCTGATCGTTTGAATCAGGTGTGTTTAAGCAGGGTGACATCTAAAATATGCAGGACAGTGGGGCTGGAGGACTGAATTTGAGAACCACTGGCATAACCATACCACCTGTTGGGGTTAGTTAGCATAACCATACCACCTGTATGGGTTAGTTAGCATATCCATACCACCTGTATGGGTTAGTTAACATAACCATACCACCTGTATGGGTTAGTTAGGATAACCCTACTACCTGTATGGATCAGTTAACATACTAACTATACCCTTGTACGTGTTAGATAGCATGACCATGTACACCATGTGTGGTGTAGTAAACATAACTCTACCACATGTATGGATTAGTTAGCATAACTATACCACCTGTATGGGTTAGTTAGCATAACTCTACCAGCTGTATAGGTTAGTTAACATAACCAAACCACATGCATTGTTACTTAGCATTACTTTACCACCAGTGTGCATTAGTTAGCATAACCCTACCACCTGTATTGGTTAATTAGCATAACCATACCACCTGTATAGTTAGCATAACCAGACCACCTGTATGGGTTAGTTAACATGACACTACCACCTGTACAGTTAGTCAATATAATCATACCACCTTTACGGGTTATTTAGCATAATTACCAGCTGTATGCTGGGCCGTATTAAAAGAATGGACTGAAAGGACTGCAGGCCCGGGCCCAGGGCCGGACCTGGCCTGATTTGCACCCTGGGCAAGACATGTCTTCGGCACCCCCCCCACCACACACACAGAACCATATCCTTCAAAGACAGATTATACAACAAACACCAATGTACATATCAATGCTTATTTTTAATTACAATTTTAAAAATACTAAGTAAAAATTGTGATAAAAATTAATAAATAAAATATTCTAAAATTGCACACAAATGTAAACATAATAACATTGCAAATTGCACAAACCTTTTCAAAAAGCAAAACCAATGTTAACAACTATGATTAAGTAATAATAAAATGAGTGCAAATGACTTTGCTTTATCTTTTGGCTTTTCCCTTAGGGTTTACCACAACAAACAAAAAAACTAGCAGTAAAACTAAAGGTGCAGCAGCAGCAGCTGTAAAAATACCATCTAAAACTGGGCCTTTCTTGCCTTCTTTGATGCAAAATCCTCAATTACATCCCTGTAATAAATATGTCAGTAAATATATATGAAGGAATATGGAGATTTAAAAAAGTCAACACATTTAACAGCACACGTCCCATTTATTTATTTACTTTTTAGTTAATCACTTTATAAACTTTCTTAAACCATGGACTCACTGTCTCATTTCCTTAGCCTATTTGTAGACTCACCAACTGACCAAAGATATCACCAAATCCCCATATGGGCCCGTTATGATCAATTCATTTGGGCTTATTAGCAATCCTGTGAAACACACAAGTATCCCTACAGCCCACTAACCAGCAATGGAAAAATGCATAAAAGATGGGGGGGAAATCCTTAAATGGTAATAGTGGTATTATTTATATTATTAATCTGGCACAGGGGAGGCTAGATAATCATGTGTAACGTTAGGCCTAATGATCCCTTAATTTGCGACAACTAGTCTAGACTAGTCTAATGTGTAACAGTGTAACGTTGTATTAATAAAGCATTTGGTGGTTAGCAGGTCAATAGGTTATTAAAATACCCCAGTTGTGTCTGGAGCACGTTTGCTTAGGATTTGGGCTTGTTTTTGCCTTTTGCTGACCTTATTAGCTTCGGGGTCATCATCACGTTCACACTCGACTCTTGCCATGTTTCAAAGTAACTTTGTGTAATTTAGGCCTACCTGCATCTATTGCTCTCCTCTCTGCCTCCTCTTCTCTCCTTTTTCTGAACTGAAAGCCGGATGGCTTTTTTCTCTCCATCTTGGTTCGACGGTGTCTGAGCGTTTATTAATGCTATCACTGACATTCACCAATAATATTGACATGACGTAAACAAACTAAGAAAACTGGCAGGTACATTTTTTTCCTATAGCCAGTGTTTATTAAAATTTAAAGATACATTAACAATATACATATCAAAATTAGAATATATATTTTTCTATATTATTACGATATAGTGTGGTTGTAAATTATTTTTTAAACAGAAATGCCATATTAGGATGATTGCCCAGGCCCCCCTCATGACTCGTCTCATTTCATTGGCTGCTGTGCCCCCCCCCCCCTCCCCACACACACGCACACGTGCTTTTCTCATCCCCGCTCCCTCGGCTGGGGTGTATGGCAAGCCAAAGTGTTCACATAGCCACACGTTGTGTTTATTATATCACGCGTGCGCGTGGTAGAACGTGTGCCATTGTGCGTGCCATTGCGCTTGCCAGAACGCGCCCTGTAACGCGTGAAAGCACGCCAGTGCGCGTGCTAGAACGCGTTCTGTAATGCGTGATATAATAAACACAACGCATGGCTATGTGAACACTTTGGTTTGCCATAGGGGTGCTGCCAGGCCCGAAGCAAGCAAGACGAAAAAAAAAAAAAAAGCCAGGGAAAGGAGAAAAAAACAGGACGGTCATATCTTGGCGCCCCATAGAGGATTGCGCCCTGGTCCGTTGCCCAGCCTGCCTATAGCTAAAACCGGGTCTGCCCGGGCCTCACCACCAGGGGGGCCTCTGGTTGTCAAAGTCAAGTGACGAATGTTAATAGAAGTGTGTGTGTGTGTAGCAAGCAATAATAAAGGAAAAGAGTGACAGAATTACTTCGTAAAACACCAAAACTACCCAATATGTGGAGTAGTCAGCCTGCTGTAGCAGATACCACTAGAAAGATGCAACTGTCAGCAATGGACAGTAATCAACCACCGCTAGCTAACTAACCAGCACAACTAGACAGTCTGCTAGCAGTACAATCTCTGAGGAAACAACTGATGGAGAAGAACCAGCGGGTAATATAGCAGATGAGTTTGTTGATTCTGAGGCTCGAGCGAAAATATTTATATCGACAGATATTAAATGTTGGGGAGAAGTTAATGAGAAGATGCCAAGTTACTGGGTCAGAAAGGGAATTAAGGCATCCACACTTTGTCAACATAAAGATGCCGATTTGTCTGCTTCTGAAAGGAGTTATAAAAGTCAGAAATGATGCCTGAGCAAAACATTGTTTAACCACTCACTCAGAAATGGAGAAAAGGTAGTTAGATTGGAATGAATGATTTCGCACAGAAGAAGAACAGAAAACGGGCCTTTTAAAGTTACTTTGTGAGTCATGTTTATTTCTCATGGGCAGCCGCTGCCTCCTCAATATGCTCTATTAATTGTAAAATACTTACTTGTTTGTGTGGACATTTCAAATAGTTTACCCTGAATATGTTTAGGGTTCTTGAAAGAAGCACCAAGTTAAGTTTTAGACCTTTATTATGAGAAAAAATCTTACACCAACATCAAGACCCGCTTAAATAAAAAGATGATCACATTTGATTCTCAAAACGATGTCACTTTGTATTGTAAATGAAAAAGTGCAAGTTTCATATATTTATGGAATATAAGAAATAAAAATGAAGTAATGTTGTAGTAATGCAGCAATGGCCTGTGGTTTGTATAATGGCTTGTGTGAAATAATGAGTCAGGACACAATATGAAGGACCTCATCCTGGTAATTAGCCCTTGGCCTCAGAAAGCGTTAATCTGGCCCTGGCTGTATGGGTTAGTTAACATAATTATACCACCTGTACAGATTAGTTAGCATAACCCTACCACCTGTAGGAGTCAGTTAGCATAACCATACCACCTGTATGGGTTAGTTAACATAACTATTGCGCCTGTACGGGTTAGTTAGCATAACTATACCACCTGTACATGTTAGTTAGCATAACTGTACCACCTGTATGGGTTAGTTAGCTAACTATACCTCTTGTATGAGTTAGTTAGCATAACCATACCTCCTCCTCCAGATGTTTCCAGCTATTGTTTCAATGTTCTTTAATGACTGAGTTGTTATTGATCAAAAACAAATATTTGATTTATAATTTATTCATCAAACTGAAATTGACTTAATTTCTTTATATTAATATTTACTATATGTTTTTTTTCTGCATATAAAATTCAGCCTAATCAAAGTACATTACCTGAACATTTCATTTTGTATTTTTGCTACTAAAGATAACATTGATAGGAAATAAATTAATCTGAATCAACAATTTCATTTTCCTACATCTGTCACATCTGCACCTTAGTTTATTTTCAGTTTAGTTTACCTTCAGTTCAGTTTAGTTTCAGACAAAAAGGGTTGAAACTAGAGAATATTTACACATGTTCTTGAAAATAACAGAACACACACAATATTTAAGGAAATGTATTCTGAATTTATTCTATTTTGTGTGTTTGTATATATATATATATATATATATATATATATATATATATATATATATATATATATATATATATATATATATAGGGGCTTTCAAATTATTAAATTTTTTAATCAGATGAATCACATCACAAGTTGTTTTGGATTAATTTCTATGAATCATGATGAAACATTCATTTTTCATTTATATTAATTGTGTTTAATTTTTCATGAATGACAAGACTATGAATAAAGGTGTTTGTCCAGGCAAGGTGACGCATTAGCCTACTACATTCCATGACTAACATATTCCACATTAATGTGGTCAACCTGGTCGATTCTTTTGTCTCATAGGGTTTTCTATGCAAATTTCATGAATAAACAAAAAATGCAGAGCACTATAAAACAAAAAAAACTATACAAAACATGTTAAAATCTCCTAAAATTCACAAAAAAATATATCAAGTAAGACAAACAAGTGATGAAAACTCCAAAACTCTTCTAAAATACACAAAAAAACACCAAAAAAAAAGGAAAATCTGCAAAACTATGAATATACATATGTAATGTATTCAACACAGGGCAGCACAGTGGTGCAGTGGTTAGCACACGTGCCTCACAGACAGGAGGACCTTAAATTTCAATTCCAACACCACATCTTTCTGTGAGGAGTTTGCATGTTTTCCCGATGTCTGCATGGGTTTTCTCTGGGTTCTCTAGTTTCCTCCCACCATCCAAAGACATGCACTGATATATTATTTGGTTAATCTAAGACAATGAAGACAATGATATTTGGTGCATTTGTTGGAAATAAGGACTTTATTTTCAACACTTTGATATCATTTGGAAATGTTTTCATTCACAAATGCAGATAATTTTAGAGCCAAAAATTTTGTATAAATGCCTGTAAATTCATTGTTATAAATACACAGCAAAAAGCCATGTTTTACTGCACTCTATAATAATTCCCAACAATACAGTCAAATCCTCTGAAAAGCAAATTTTGTATGTTCATCTGACAAGTTAACAGATTGTTTTCCTTCTCTCTTTTCTTTCCGTTTATTTATTCTTTATTACTGAGCACATTTACAGATGTAATAAAATAAATCAAAACTATGCCTATAAATATACCAATATGTATAACTTATTCCTCTGTAGTTGTTTTTTGCTGTTAATAAACAAATCATTTAATGTAGTGATCATTAAAGTATCTTTTTTATTCATTTTGACATTTCACACTTTTTCCCCAAAGCGACTTAGAGTGAACAATCAAGCTGTGAAAAATAACAGCTGAAATAAAAAACATGATTAAAAAATAAAAGAATAACAATAAAAACATCAATACAAGTATCTATTGTATTTTTTTTTATTCTTTTCAATTATTTTCTATTTTCTGTTTTCAGTATTTACATTATGTATGTTGCAACTGATCATTTTGTTGTTTGTAATAAATTTGTTTTTCTAATTCAAACTACTGTTTTGAATATAAAGAAATAAATAAACTTTGACTCAACTCTAGTAAACTCTTGTTCTTGTGATGACATGCATTGTGTAAAAGTTTCTTTTTTTTATTGAACAGATGGCTGGCCACTCCATATTAGGCCACGTAGTTGGGTCATTTCGCCAAGAACCTGCCGCTGATTTACATGGACAGCTCTCCAGTCTGATCCCTGCTAATTTCCCTTCATACTGGTCTTTTGCGGAGGGCAGAAGGTTACCAAAACCGTTGTAGGACATCGTAACTTGTTGCATGCTCGTCTGCATGTTTAGTACAGGACATTTTCTGATGCGAAAAACGTACTTAAAATGTTGTTTATTTTTCTTACATTTTAGCAAGTACCAACAAGGAAAACAAATGTAAGGCTGTAAATGTAAAGTCAATTAAAAATTCTGAACGTTTTGTTTTTTCTATTTATATTGCTCTGTCTGTCTAGCTAGCATGTAAACATTTGTTACAAACCCACGTCAACATTTCTTGAGAATTTAGTGATTTTTGACAACTTTAATTATACCAGCACATCATTCCTCTATGGAAGTAAAATGTAGGAGCAAGTGGCCCCGATCCAAGATGGCCACCCTGCAGGCCCGCTGCTCCAGTGGGCAAGCTACAGTCAATGAGGCATCTATTTATATATGTCTATGGGTGAATTTACATATGGGGAGGCTAAGTCACGGCCTTCTACTTTCGGTCCATGGGTGCCTCATTCGTCAAAAAATTGAATGGGAGTAAATGGAGCGAGTCAAGCTAAATTTGGATTCTGTTTGACAAGTGCTCTGAAATTCACATATGAGTGGTTAATAAGAAATATTTGATGTTGGCGTAGGCAGACCACCAGTTTTTGATGGGAAATAAACGTGACGTTAGGTTTTATGTGGGCATGGTAAGAGACTAAACTGCGTTGCGTATGTGACGTCACACTCTCCTCAGCTGTGGTGTGGAGTCTGTGATGACATCACATGCGCACCAGGCATGTAGTCCAAATTATTATTGGGTTTTACTCACAAATTAATCAGCCCTTGGTTAACAGAAACAGTTGAAACACAAATCAAGTATTATCATTTATTAAGAGGTACAACGTGTGTGATTCAGAGCACATGACAAATCAGAAAGGTGCGTTGTATACTAGGATGCCCAGAGAACTTGGAGGTATGGGCCCAATGAATGACTTCTCCACGTAATTCCTGAGGAAGGAACAGACATCCAAGTGGCACATTAGATGGGATTACCTTATCCTTGATTGCCTTCATGAGCTTCTCCTCCACCTTCCAACAAAAAGAAACCATGAGACAAGACTTTGGGATGATTGTCTCAGGATCCAGTTTGGGAGTTTCTGATGAGAAAACTCGGGATAAGGCATCTGGTTTGCCATTTTTGGACCCAGGTCTGTAGGAGAGTGTGAAATTGAATCGAGTAAAGAATAAAGCCCATCTTGCTTGGCGTGAGTTGAGTCTCTTAGCAGTCTTCAGATATTCTAAATTCTTGTGGTCTGTCCAGACTAAAAATGGCTGTTCAGTGCCACTCCACTCCTCCAAGTCTACCTTAATGGCTAATAACTCATGATTACCTACGTCGTAATTCTTTTCCGAACTTGACAACTTTTTTGACAGAAATGCACATGGGTGCATCTTATCAGTATCCGGGGACCTTTGAGAAAGAACTGCACCAACCCCTGTGTCTGAAGCGTCTATCTCCACAATGAATTGAAGGTTCGGGTCAGCACAGGTACAGAAGTGAAGAGTCGTTTGAGCTTCTGAAAAGAAGTCTCCGCCTCAGTGCTCCATCTGAAGCTTGTCCTCTGCGATGTTAGTGTATGAAGAGGTGAAGCCACTCTACTGAATCCCCTGATGAACTTCCAGTAGAAATTGGCAAACCCCAGGAATCTCTGGACCTCTTTGCATGATCCAGGCCTTGGCCACTCCTGGACTGCCTTCACCTTGTCTGGGTCCATCTTAATCTGTCCAGCTAAGATAGAAAACCTGAGAAACTGCATAGAAGCCTTATGGAACTCGCATTTTTCTGCTTTGACATAGAGGTTGTTTTCTAATAACTTCTTCAGAACAGCTTGTACATGATCAATATGACTTTCCAGGTCCGGGGAAAACACCAAAATATCATCCAGATACACAAAAACAAAGTCATTCAAAAGCTGGAGCATTGGTGAGACCAAAAGGCATCACAAGATATTCGAAGTGCCCAATCGAAGTGTTAAATGCTGTTTTCCACTCATTACACAACTCCAACTTGGTAAAAAGCTTGGCATCTTGGAGCATTTCAAAGGCTGAAGACATCAAAGGCAGTGGATACCGATCCCGGACTGTGATCTCATTAAGCCCCCTATAACCCCACAGCATGGCCTGAGTGTCTTATCTTTTTTATCTACAAAAAAGAACCCAGCTCGAAGATCTACGGATGAGACCTGAGGCCAGAGTCATTTATGTATTTCATCATAGCTCGTAAGGTCGGTGAGGTGGCAAGGACATGGCCTTAGTCTTATTTAAACACTTGTTTTAGATCATGGTAGCATGACGGTACTTGGTCTAAAGTAGGGAATTCAGACTTGTCATTGGATGTGTTAATGTTTGCCATCTGGATTGGATCTGGACCAGTCTCCTCACTCTTATCAGAACAACATGACTGTTGACAATTTGAGCCCCAAGACATAATTTATTTTGTCTGCCGGTTTATGTGTGAATTGTGTCTGATAAACCAGGGTAATCCAAGTACAAGGGTAACAGTGGGAAAATATGAAAACTGATCTTTTCTGTGTGATAGTCAGGAAACTCCATTAATAAAAAGGAGTGTGGTGGGGTACCCTCCATTTTTTTTCTTGCCAAGAAGGAGGGTCTAAGGACAGGGGATGCCTGGGACTTTTTCATGTATTTCTGTAGTTGATTGTGTTTTTGTAAAGCCCTCTGAGACGACTTTGTTGTGATTTAGGGCTTTATAAATAAAATTGAATTGAATTGAATTGAATTGAATTGAATAACAAAGAGTCATCCAATGCCACTGCTTCCAAAAGCCTTGATAGTGGAATCCGGCTGATCTGCAGTCTTTCGGCGAGATTCTCTGATATTAAATTAGAATCAGTGCCAGAGCCTCCTGGAGAAGAGAAGATAGTGGAAGACAGTCTCACAGTGACATTAATTCTAGAAGCTTGTTTTAACTTGATAGATTCAAAGCTGTAACTGTCCATCCAAATGATCAGTTATTGATCATTTGGATGGACTTGCCTTTTGTTGGGGCAGTTCATGACAAAATGCCCTTTACCGCAGTAAAAACAGAGTTTTTTAGACATCCTGTTCCTCTGTGGAAATCCTCATTCGTCCAAGCTGCATAGGTTCATCAGGAGGAAGATTAGAGGAAACAGTGGCGGATGCAGACCATTGCAGGACTTGATCCCTGACGTCAATAGAGCTGGATATGGTCTCATCTAGACTGGAATCACAGCAGTGCAGGGAAACCTTCCGGCCGATTTCAGGTCTTAATCCTGCTTTAAAAGCTACAACAAGTGCATTGTCGTTCCATCTGGAATCGACTGCAAGTGTACAAAAACAGCTGACATATTCACGGACCAAACTCTCTCCTTGGGGGATGCGCAGTAATCTTTGACCCGCTCCCAAATGGGGTGATCATATATTTGCTTCAATTCTCCAGCTAACAGATCATAATCAGAAATCAGTGGCGAGTTCTGTTCAAGGAGAGCATTCATGTAACCTAGAGGCAGCCCTTCTAATAAACTGGCCAGATATGCGACTTTAGCCGAGCTTGGCCCGAACCGAACCAGTTGAGATTTAAATATCAGTTTAATGACTGGTGGATGGATCGCCAGCATATTTAGCGGGGGCTGGAATGCTGGGTTCGGGTGGCGGGGATGGAGTCTGGAGCGAGGAGACCAATTGTGCCAAGTGTCAAACATTCTTGGTCAGACAGTCCTATTTATGTTCGTGATTACCAAGAAGTTGATCCTGACTGGAGAGAATCTGCTGAACGCACTAAGAGTCTGCCGGATCCATCATAAATTGGCGAATCTGTACTGTAACAAAACGGGTGATAGATTGACCCAAGATGCAAAACTCTCAGGCTCCAGATGCATTTTACAGTCTTTATTAAATGACAAGTAAAGCACAGATGGGGCTCCTCCCGGCCCGTCCGTAAGGGACACCGCGAGCTGCAGTGAAGGATGGTCAGGCAGGTAGGGTTCGTAGACGGATGATCCAAGACACAATAAGGGAAATCCAACACACCGTTATCCAAATCTATAGCAGGGTCACGCTGAGGGTCCGAGGTCCGATGAGGCACCGAGGGGGTCAAGGCAAAACTCCGGGTCTAAAAACAAGCTTACGGTCAGTACACAAAAAATCCACAATGACAGACAAGGGGCAAGCAGAGATCAAAATCCAAAAACCAGAACGAGAAGTCGAAAGCCAAGAAACCAGAGGTATATGTATACATGCTCATAAGTCGCATAACGCAGACAGATTCGCACCAGACAAACACACAGATTGCTTATTTATACCCTTCTGACAGCTGAGAAAAATGATGTGAAAATTAATGGAGGCGGGGAAAAGACCGGTGACAAGAAGTAAAGCAGGAAAGGTGAACATGAACCCACATAACAAAATAAAGTGCCCAAAACACCAAGAACAACAGAAACGGTAGAAAGACATATAAAAACTAGACATTACCATGACACCAGATGCAGGATTCATGACACCCTAGCTGACTCAAACCTCAAATGTGTGCAACTATATCTGCCTGTGCCTTGGTTTTAGATTATGGTGGGCCTGGATTGATGATTTTTTGGTTTTTGTTTTAGGCTACTTCGAACAACAGTAATTTATGTTAGGACGAAGTGTCTGATTCTGGGAATAAAGTGTAAATATAAAGTATAAATCAACATTCATTATAGTTTCAGATGGTGCTGTGACCCGGATGATTGACTCCAAAAGTGTGGGTCCAAGGTTAATGGAGAGTGGCTATTTGGCCAAATCTAGGTTAAAGATTGGTGGAGGTCCACTGTGGACAATTCCAAGGGTGACCTCAACAACTAATAAAGGTAAGCCGAATACCTTTTTGATATAAACCCAGAAATTCTGCAATTGGGAACTGTAAATTACATTGAATTGTCTGTGGGAGGTAATTCTCTGATCTCTAAAGTGTAAGCAATGTGTTAATTGTGATATTATGGCATAAATGAGAATGAACTGGCAATGTTGTGCAGTTGAGAGATTTCCACATGTAAAGTACACAAAAGCACATAGTATATTCAGATAGGGACAGAAAATTATAAGGCGATGGGGTTAATGGCCAATGGGGTTAATAAAGACGTAAAGATTTACATACTGTGTGTTAGACATGGAATGTTAAATCACTCTGCTATGAAGGATCCTCCCTTGTATTGGCGATATTACTCTATAAAATACCTACCGAGGGTGGTCTTCATATTGAGGATCTCATAGGACAACAAAAAAAGATTAAAAAAATAAAATAAAACATAGGAATATTGATAGCTCCAGCCTCTTGCATGCCTGCTCTTATCTGTCGTCATTTTCTAACACGGTTCCAGGGGGGCTGTGCAACCTATAATTGGTCTCCACCGAAGACTCCACTGGAGTATAAACAAACAGACCAGTGTAGTGTTCTCAAACTAAAAAGTCTATCGCGAGACTAGAGTAGTAACACGAGAATAGAGGAATGTAGAAAGAGATAAACAGAGCAACCATGATGGATGTGTATGTGCCGAGTTGAAAATTGTTAATTAAAACGAAACCAATCAAAAAGGATATTACTCTCGTTTGTGTGTGATTTCTAACACACCACAACTGGCGACGAGGAAGTGCCTGACAGCATAGCAGGACAGAGAAAAAAAAGCTCAGCTGTCGGCGGAAAAAAAAACTCGGCAAGTCACGTTGCTGCTACAATAGCAACAGACGTCGGAGTTAATTATGCATCTTCGCTGGGAAACTTGACGGCAATCTGTCAGGGAAGTGGAATATGTTTTCTGTGTGATGCCAAAGACATTTAATAATCACAACTGAGCATGCAAATACCAGAATTACTGCTCACGAAAACTGTTAGAAGCATCAACTGAGAATGGGAAAAATTGCTCAAGTGGTAGCCCTCGGTGGACTCACGCCACCAAAGCAATAAGGCAGGGTCGGCGAGCCTGAAACTTTACATCAAAGGTGGGAAATGTGGAAGAATGAACTTGAAATATACATCATGGCATCGGGAGTTGCAAATGGGGCACAACAGCGAGCTGTGTTATTGTTAACAGGGGGAGAGGGACTGCGTGAGATATAGAAAAATTTCACTGAGGAGCAAAAAGCCCACCAACCCAGTAATGATGAGCAACCTGCATGAGATGTATATCAAGTGGCCATCAGGCTCTTCGACAACACCTTTGCATTAAAGGAAAATATACCAAAGCCCGTACAAAATTCTAGAGAAACAGAGCCCAATACTGGTGAGACAGTAAATAATTTTATCATTCGCCTAAAAGTACTAGTGAAAACATGTCAGTTTGATGCTGAAGCTGATAATCATGTCAGAGATAAAGTACTACTGCACATTAAAAATTCTGATTTAAAAGCCAAATTATACAGAGAAGATAATCTAACACTGGAACGCCTTATCCAAGTAATTGGCTCATACCACCACAAGGAGGCGCTAATTCTCAGTTCTACAGCAAATACAAACCATGTCTCTGGCAGTGAAAGCCTAAACCAAAGCTCAAGACACCATCACAGTCTGGATGCTATAAGTGTGGTGCACCAGGACACATAGGTCGTGAATGCTTACGGTCCAAGAACCACAAGTGCAGCCACTGTGGAAAAAAGGGTCACTTTGATGATTTCTGTTTTCACAAAGACAAATCCAAGTCAAACCAAGATGACATGCTGAACTCACAGGGTCGCAACAGAGCCTCTGGTCAGAGCAGGAATGATCCAAAGCAAAGTAGGGGCCGTAGTAAAAAGGGCCAACATAGGGTAGAAGAAGGAGAAAACAACGCACAGAGTGATTCTGAAGATCTCTACCTAGAAGATATCTACAGCAGAGGACACCTTAGACCTGCGGCTGAACAGATTCACCTTATCCATGGTGATAGACTCTGGTGCTCACCACAATACATGATTTCAAAAGGTTACAGAGGGCCAGGCCTGAAGTCAGTCTGCAACCTGCATCTACAAAACTGTATCCTTATGCCAGTAAGCAAGCCCTCATGCTCAGACCCGGTTTTAGCTATGGGCAGGCTGTGCAATGGACCAGGGCGCAATCCTCTATGGGGCGCCAGCATATGACCGTCCTGTTTTTTTCTCCTTTCCCTGTCTTTTTTTTTTTCGTCTTGCTTGCTTCGGCCCAGGCAGCGCCCCTATGGCAAACCAAAGTGTTCACATAGCCATGCGTTGTGTTTATTATATCACGCATTACAGAACGCGTTCTAGCACGTGCACTGGCGTGCTTTCACGTGTTACAGGGCGCGTTCTGGCATGCGCAATGGCACGCACAATGGCACACGTTCTAGCACGCGCCCTGTAACGCGTGAAAGCGCACCAGTGCGCGTGGTAGAACGCCTTCTGTAACGTGTGATATAATAAACACAACGCGTGGCTATGTGAACACTTTGGCTTGCCATACGCCCCAGCCGAGGGAGCGGGGATGAGAAAAGCACGTGTGCGTGTGTGTGTGGGGGGGGGCACAGCAGCCAATGAAATGAGACGAGTCATGAGGGGGGCCTGGGCAATCATCCTAATATGGCATTTCTGTTTAAAAAAATCTTTACAACCACACTATATCATAAAAATATAGAAAAATATATATTCTAATTTTGATATGTATATTGTTAATGTATCTTTAAATTTTAATAAACACTGGCTATAGGAAAAAAATGTACCTGCCAGTTTTCTTAGTTTGTTTACGTCATGTCAATATTATTGGTGAATGCCAGTGATAGCATTAATAGTGGTCAGACACCGTCGAACCAAGATGGAGAGAAAAAAGCCATCCGGCTTTCAGTTCAGAAAAAGGAGAGAAGAGGAGGCAGAGAGGAGAGCAATAGATGCAGTGTACCTGTACTGTGAAGGGTGCTATATAAATAAAATTTTACTTTACTTTACTCAAGTTAGTTATTTATTTATGGAATCTCTTTTTCTTTTCTGCTGTTTTGGTTTTCTTCTCTTTTCTTGATTTATTTATTTATTTTTGTTGATGGACAGTTAGTAGTTGGGAATAACACACCACCTTACAATCTTTAACTGCAATAGCACCGCCTGTTAATTTCTTTCCCTGTTCGTCCTGTCCGTCCTGTCCAGTCTTTGTTTCCCCCACACACATCACTGAGGTGTAGCACTGCCCTCCCTGGCTTATAATAGAGAGTTCTAATAAAGGATGTTTGCTCAGCTTTCAGGGAGGACCGGTGATGGTCACACACATGCACTAAATCTTAAAATATTTGGCTGCAAGACTAAAAAATGCACTGATCTCAAACAATGTTGACACCCTCTCTGTGGTGTTAAACAATGAGAACAAATGCAGACAAAAAAATTATTAAAAAAATATAAGACAAGTAACGTTAGTCAGGGAGGAGTGATGGAAGAAGAGGTGGAAAGGGAAAACACAGACTGTCAGGCTGGAACCACAAATGGGTGAATAAAAATATCAGATTTCATTGACAATACAGACAATGGTGAGTGTTAAGATTTTTTCCTTATTACTTTATATAATATAGCTACATGCCAATATTTATTTTAAATAAAAATTCATTTAATGTTACTCTGTCCCTATAGGCAAAGACAAAGCAAATGTATTGGTGTAGCACATTTCATGTACAGGAGAATTCAAAGTGCTTTACATAAAACATGTAAGATAAAAATGATGATGAAAAATGGTGAAATGATGATGCATTAAAAGACAATTAAAATAGAGACATAAAAACATTTGAAAACAAATGAGAATCTAAGTAAAAGCTCCAATGAAGAGTAATGTTTTCAGGCCTGATTTAAATGACGTGACAGTTTGAGCAGACCTCAGGTATTCAGGTAGTTTGTTCCACCGGTAGAGCAGAATAACTGCATGGTGCCTCACTAGAAGAATGTTCTGGATGCTGCTCAGTATCAAAGGGCGAAGCCTGGCAGAATTTGACAGAAGAGCCTCACTGAGATATTTATCTACATTATTATTATTATTATTATTATAAAAATTTGGTTTTAATTATTTTTTGTTTGTGATCATTATACCATTTGATTATTAAAAGTCTTATAAATCTGTTCTAGAAATAAAATCTACAGTGAAGTATAATTTGTTTACGCCGCCACGACTCCCTGGCGTGCCTGCCCCCGCTGCAACAATCTTTTTGTACTGTTGCTCATGCAGTGAAACTTTAATTCAGATTAAAATATATTGCAATGATCAAATTGGGACATTGTCAATCTTTAATAACACGCTAAGCAATGAAAAATATGGTGCTACCTAATTTGTTTTGGTGCTACTAAATGAAAAGCTAGGTGGCACCAGTGCCACCTGTGAAAAAGTTAGTTAGGGGCAAGAAAAGGCATTCTCTGAATACTTGTTTAAAGTTGTTGTGGTCACTTGCATGTTCAGGCACCACCCTACATCAGAGATATGCTACAGCAGCAGCAGGTCTCAGAGGTCCTCTTATCACAGCCTGCTGGTAGTTCCTTGTTCCAGGCTAAAAGTCCAAAGGAGACTGTGCATTTGAGGTTGTGGCACCCACACTGTGGAACTGTCTCCCACAAAATTTAACATCTCTGGACACTGTTGACACCCCTGTTACGACCCAGTCTAGGGGTATTGAGTGCAACATAAAACTCCCACTCCTCTCCCACTAGCAGCAGGATTAATACAAAAAAATAACGGAAAACAGAGGATAAATTTCAAAGGTTTTAATTACTAAATTACTCGACCAAAATCACCATCAAAACAAACCATTACCTCAGGGAGAAGTAACAAATAAAAGGAAAACAACAAACAAAACCCCCTAAATGAAATAAATGAAATGCAACTAGTCTACCTCTAAGAAAATAATATAATTACACAGCTAACTAAACTTCCTAACGGAGAAACAGGAGAAAAGCAAACACACCCAGTTACTCTCCCCTACGTTACCCAAAATACATACACACATAAATCTACTAAGTCTCAAATTCTCTAACACGCTCTCAAACTGTCTGGCAGTGAAGGAGGAGAAGGACCTCACCGGGGTGTTTTCCCTCCCTCTTATATTGACAGCTCTCAGCTCTGGCCAACCACCATCCACTACTCTCCGTTCGCTGATTGGAGGGGCTCCTCCTCCCATTTCAGGCTTGTGCGCCCCTCCGGTAGCTGTTCCAATCAGGACGCGCTTCACCTGCAGCCTTTTGAGACGGAAGGCGGAGAGAGAGAGAAAACGAGAGGAGAAACTCTCCGCTCCATAATAAACAATATGTATATATACACACATGCAATATATTATACAGCAAAAATGACACAGTCATAACACCCCTAAAAAGCAGCTAAAGACCCATCTGTTTAGACTTGCCTTTGATTGAGTTGTTTTTGCTGTTGCTTCCTGCTTTTATTGTATATCTTATGTCTTTTATGGTGTTTGTGTTTTATGCATCTATTGCTTTTGTAGGCAAATTGTGACTTTTATGCTCTTGAAAGGTGCTGTAGAAATAAAGATTTTTTTCAGTAATTTTCCACAGCCGTAGCAGTACTTATACTTCAATACTTTTACTTCGGTACTTGTTGTGAATCTAAATATTTGAGGTCCATTTCCATGTCAAACTGACACGAGCCTCTGCGTCATTGTCCCGCCTCCCTGCAGTGCTGTAGCTCAGCCCACTCTGTGATGATGCGGTGGGCAAGGGCGTGGCGCGGTGGCAGCCAGGTGATGGGCGGGTCCCCTTTCGTGGGAGGGGTCTTCATCTGGAGGGCAAAGCTTATTTCCTCCAGAGTGAACCAGCGCGCGTCCTCCAGCTCTGAGCGGTCGATGGTCAACTGTGAACAGATAATCCATCGATCAATTATCTGATCAGTTAACATGAAGTAAACACCGCAGATAATTTGCTACAAGCAGAGACTGTAGGAGCAACTAAAGTACTATTCGCATGGGATAAGTATTATCTATGGACCACTGGTAATTCGCAATTACCCCTGTACCTCTGTGTTGTGCAAATTCAGACGGGATAAACAAAAGTCTGTAATTCAGGCAAATTACAGACATTATGACCGGATATGTCGTAAGTTCAAAGCATCCTGTTTGGTCTCAATACATTAATAAGGTAGCATGAAAAAGTATGCAGAATAACAGCGCTGTATCTACAAAGGGAAAAATCCCATTGATAAGGATGCAGTCTGTAAATTTGCTCCACACCTTCAAAATAAGAGTGGGATCAGTGCAGATGAAAGCAGTCTCGAGGTTACAATAGAAATTAATTGACAGTTCTTAGCATAGACTTTCCCTCTGACAAACAGCCGACTGAATCTATAGAGACAACCAACAGTGGATGAACCAGCTAATTCTCTCGCCAGTAAAAGTCCCCGGCAAACTCTTTAAAGGCACTAAGATGTCAAACAAATGACCTGGCTGACATCATATAAGGGTCTGTGTGACCTGTGTGGTCCCTACATTGTCAGGTCAAAATATTAAGTGGAAATGTGTTTTAGATGTGTTTAAATGACAACTGCGAATTAGCATGTAATAGCATTTAATTAATGAATCTGCTGTTTCTCTCATCAGTAAAAGTCCTTGGCGAACTCTTTGAAGGCAATAACATGTCAAACAAACCAGCTGGTTAACATTTTCAGGATCTATACATGTGGTCCCAAATATTGCCATGGCCAGAACATAAGATAAACACAACATAACAATAAGAACATGTCCTGTCCGGTGGTGCATGGGAGCATGCGTGTTATATGGACTCAACAGCACCACCTGCTGTTGTGGCATGCAAACTACAACTACTGATGCCAATCAGGAAGGTGCAAAGTTACTGCCAAAAGTCACGTGACGGCGGGAAGCAAATTGTTTCCCCAACCTGCAGAATTGTTTCTCCAACCTGCAAAATAATTTCTCAAAACTCGCAGAATTGTTTCTCCAACTTGCAGAATTGTTTCTGCAACCTGCAGTACTTGTGAATGACATTTTGTTTTTGCAAAACACAATGAGCTTGTTTGTGAATCATTGGCTGTGAAAAAAAACACCTTTTTTGTGTTTGTGAGGTTTGGGCACAAATTTCACCCCATAGTTGAGGTTCAATCTGGTGGAATGTAGTGGTGTTTCCATTTATTTAATCAATCGCTTATTTAATCTGTGATTTATTTTAACTTTTAACTTATTCAGATTTCAGACTAAAACTACATTTTTGAAACTAAAAGATGTTTACAATACAAACAATTGCATAAAAAGTCCAATACATTTCCAATAATTGTGTTTGTTGTCCATATTCTTAGTTTTCTGTGTCTTGTTCGGTGAATTATTGTAATAACAGGTTTTAATTGATCCACCTGCTTCAATAAAAGGTTAAATAAATAATTTTTTAAAAAGTAAAAACAAAAGGTTTTAGTTGAAGTGATTGTTTTAATAAAGTACTATCTTAATGTGATTGTGACCTTTCTGCTAAATACGACCTTGACCTTTGACCTTTACTCAAATGGATCATTGTATCTGATGAGCATTAGCTATACGTATATGCCCATGTAATTTCATAGTGATATCTAAAGTATTCATTGAGCTACAGCTCAATGAATACTTTATACTCATATATGTCTCTGCGGACACAGACACACCGACATTGATTACACTAATCTCTCCCAACCAATGTTGGGCAAGATTAAAAACCAAAGTGGACAAGTATTCAGAAAATACCTAATCTCGTCCCTATTTTGTGCCAATCTCTAATTTCTATGACAACCTGTTCTCGAATTAGAGCCAATAATGTGATTTTGTCCTTTCTGCTAAATGCGACCTTGACCTTTGACCTTTTGCAATATAGATAATTTCGTTATATGTATATATATGCATGTAATATTGTAATAATATATCCACTATTGATTACCTCCGCCAATTACCTCCAGTTATGTTTTTGCCAGCATTCGTTGGTTTGTTTGTGCACAAGACAACTCCAAAACTTATGGATGGAAATTTTCAGGGTAGGTTGGTAATAGGGAGATCTGGAAATAATTAGGTTTTGGTGGTGATCCGGGGGGGTATCTACCATGGCGGAGGTCTGCGCTCTCAGAGTGCTTTTCTAGTTAAGTTATAGTGTGATATGCCCATGCCTAACACACACAAACAGTGTTACAGAAGTTAATTTTGCAACATGTTACCTTTGACCTCCAGCGATCTCAAAAACTATTGGTCGTAGATGATGAGAACAATTCTAAGGATTTTAGAAATCTTCATTCCACATCGTTTTGGACCAATCTCAAAGTTCTTTGACCCTCCATTCTTGAGTTATTATTGATAATGTGATTTTGACCTTTTAATTAATTGTGACCTTGACCTTTACTCAAATGGATCATTGCATCTGATGTGTATTAGCTATATGTATATACCCATGTGATTTTATGGTGATATCTCAAGTATTCTTTGAGTTATAACACGATATGTGTCTACAGACAGACAGACACACACTGATTACAATGATCTCTCCCAAACAATGTTGGGCGAGATTAAACATGGAATAAAATTCACCTGTGTGTGGGCAGGGCTAACCAAGGCATGGCAGCCAATCATAAAGGAGCTGTGTGGGAACGGCCAATGCTGTGAGGAGCTGTAGGACACACCCACAACCTCTAGACCCACCTCCTCTGCAACCTCCCTGCATACAGTCTCCTCCACTGTCTCACCTGCGCACACACACGCACACACACACACACACACAGGTAAACAAGTAAAAAGACATGTAAATAACAGGTAAACAAGTAAACAGACAGGTAAACAGACCCATGTCACAGAATCCTGCCAGAGCGCTGTACATTCCCTGAGGAAAAGACGACTGTCGACCCAAAAGACAACGTTTCCCATCAGAAACCAAAACAAGAACCACTGGAGACATCTGCAGGACATACAGAACCACAACCAGAGTCAGACCCAGAGTCAACAGAGAAAAATGTCATAAAAAGTGGTCCTGGTCCAGTCCAGTTTTACCTGTGGGTAGTAGACGGTACCGCTGCTCTTGCAGACCCTGTGACTTCCAGCCCGGTTCCGTTCAGTGGGTTGGCCCGTGGCACTGCAGAAGCCATGGGTTTGATGCCAACGCAGCAGAGCCTGAGCCTAAAAGTCAGAACAGGGGTCAGGACACGGGCCAGAACGCGTATCAGAATACAGGTCAGAACACATGTCAGAACATGGGTCAGAACACAGGTCAGAACATGTGTGAGAACATGGGTCAAAACAGGGGTCAAGACACAGGTCAGAAGAGGGGTCAGGACACGAGTCAGAATAGGGATTAGGACATGGGTCAGAACAATAGATCAGAACTACACCTTGGCCACCAGTGGTGCCTCTGACTCAGGTAGAAGGAAGAAGGACTTCCTCAGGTCCACGAACTTCCCTGAACATGTGCCCTGGATGGTGACCCGGTCCAAACGCGCTGAACAGACAGAACCCAGCGCTGCATTCAGGGCCCGGCAGAATGTACAGAAAACAATACATTCAACAGATTCTTACCCACATCCAGACAGAACTGAGCTTGGTTCTGCTCAGAACAGCCGATCAGAACCGACTCTGCCAGCAGGGCTATGTCTGCATCAAGCTGATCCAGAATCACCTGCACCACTGAAAATACACGGATCCATAATAGTTACTGAGGTTCTGCTGATGTTATGTCTGTGCTGGCGCCTATGGTTCTTCACATGGTGGTGGTTCTGTGCCTGAGCTGGGCTGCGACCAAGTTCTAAAGATTCTGATGCTGGTTCTGTATCTGAGCTGTGCTGTGACCCAGTTCTAAAGGTTTTGGTCCTGGTTCTATGACCTATTTTTAAAGGTTCTGGTACTGTACCTGAGCTGGGCTATGACCCGGTTGTAAAGGTTCTGGTCCTGGTTATGTACTTGAGCTGGGCTGTGACCTGGAACATTTCTAAAGTTTCTGGTCTTGGTTCGATACCTGAGCTGGACTGTGACCCAGTTGTAAAGGTTCCAGTTCTGGTTCTGTGCAGCAGTGGATCCAGTCGGTGGAACAGGAGGATGGATCCGTTCTCCAGTGCTGCAGCACACGCCTCATCATCCTCCTTCAGCCGGCTGATGAACCTGAATGGAATCAGAACCAGAATCAGAGCGAGCAGTACTCTGATCAATCAGCTGATCAATAACCTGGTATGAATCAGAACAAAACCTCATCCTGGAGACAAAGCTGGAGCACCAGCGGGATGGAGAACTGGTTCTGACAGAATTCAGGATCCTCAGAGGATTCATGACTGCACGTCTGAACCGCTCCAAACCAGTCTGAAGTGGACTGAGCTGAACCAGAACTGGAGCAGAACTCCACTGTGGACCTGCTGAGACAAACAGAATCAGAAGAACAGAAGAACCCACACAGCAGGGTCAAACAGACAAAGACCTGGTGATCCTGGTCTAGTTCTGGTCTGATTCTGATCCTGGTCTGGTTTTGGTCCTGGTCTGACTCTGGTCCTAGTCTGGTTTTGGTCCTGGTCAGATTCTGGTGCTGGTCTGGTTCTGGTATGATTTGGTCTGGTCCAGTTCCTGTCCAGGTCCTGATCTGGTCCTGTTCCTCAAGTTCTACTGTATTATTACTATTACTATTCTTGATTCTGCCATATTTCACATTTAATCATTTAAATGCAGCCATTGAATAAATAAGCCTAGTAATTAATAATAACTAATAAATAGTAAATAATTTTCTAAATCAACAAATCAGGTTCGAAATTCATATTTAATAAATAAGGTTCAAAGTGAATCATTAATAAATAAGGTTCTAAATGAATAATTAATAAATGACAAATTTGGTTCTAAATTAAGAATTAATAAATAATAAATGACGTTCGAAATTGTGGCGTACACTATGGGTAAACATACGTAGTGTGGTAGGGGCGGTCTAACCGAGGGAATACCTGTGTGTTGCAGTCAGTGTTGTACCTGAACGCGTTCATTGAACGATCGTTCACGAACTATATCATATTTTTCACGAACGTGAACGACTCGTTCACTTTTGCCAAATGAACGGGAAGTTGTGAACGCGGTTATTCTGGCATTTATTGAACTGCACTCTTATGTTAGCCTAGGATCTAGACTGTTCCCAGTGGCCGCAAATGGTATTTGCTACGGGGAGAGTCTAGAAAGTAGTGATGCGCGGTTAGGGGGTTTTACAGAAACCCGCCCCGCCCAAACCCAAGACGTGGCTCGGCCCGCCCCGCCCAACCCGCATGATGTCACGTATCGATAAACCCAACCCGCCCGCTATCAAGTATTGATAAACCCAACCCGCCCGCTATCAACCCGCGAGCTTAAATTTGTCTCTAAACTCACATAGTACATTCGCAGCATCTTTACCTTGTGCTTCTAATGTTAAAAGCATCATTTTTGCCTCCTTTCTAACGTCTCAATATGCACTCCAGCACATAAAATAGACTCCACCCACATCATCACTCTATAAAGCCAACACATACAACGTTTCCGTACAACCTTCGCATCGCCTGTTTTAATCTTCTCCCTGATCAAGTCCGACATTTTCACTCTTATCTCTGAGTGTTCAGGGAGATTTGGCGCTAATAACAAATAACAAAAAGTTGGGATAAAACAGCATTCAAAACAGGAACTGACGGGCTTGCACATGCGCGAGCCGAGCACGTACGCACACACACACACACACACACACACACACACACACACACACACACTTCAGCGGGTATTGATCATCCCTGACCCGCCCCACTCGCATCCGCAATATGTATTAATACTGCGACCCACCCCGCCCGACTCGCGGGTCATAGGAGAATTAAGTGTACGAGTAATTGGAAGGAGAGTAGAGACGAGGATGCTACTGTAGGTTAGCGGGGCTCCTTTCCGTTTCATAACACGGCTGTGGAGACTGCTCCATGCACGCACACACCTCTCTATCCTCCCTCATCGGTCTTAACATGGTCTGTAAAGATATGAAGGCAACCCTTTCCTGTAGATGGCAATGCAAAGGATGTGAAAATAACGTGGCTGTTACCCATTCATTCTGACTGGAGCGTGCCGCCTCTCATGGAATGAAACTGCCGATGTCAATTGAGTTGTCTTTCATCATCATATTTTTTATATGTCGTTGATTATTCTTACTGAGGTTATTTTAAGTTGAAATATTGTATACCTTCAGTCTATCCATATTGTGCCATTTTTGGGAATGTCGTATGGAAAAATGCGGGTATTGATCGTCCCTGACCCGCCCCGCCCGCATCCGCAATATATATTAAATATAACCGCCCAGCCCGCAATATGTATTAAAAACTGCGACCCAACCCGCCCGCCCCGCGGGTCACCCGCGGATATCCGCGGGCCAGCGGGTAGCCCGCGCATCACTACTAGAAAGTCTAGGCGAATTTGTGGGCGGGATAACCGCTGTCTGTCAAATTTTCTCTTTACACAACGCCACGCTATTGGATGGGTAACCAGTCAGAGCCAACCAATCAGAGCGATGAACATGGAGCAGGTCTAACCATTCCCGGTTCAGCCAGGATTCCGGACTCCCGTACACTATTTGGCACCGGCCGCTTCGGATCTCCTCCGGGTCGCCTTTGCCGAGTTGTGCTGCTCGTATTCCCAGTTTTTCGGCATCTTGCAACTGGTCATCCATTAGGGCTAAAAGGGGTGACACAACGATCACCAGCGGGTTGTGCAGACCCATGCGTCGTCCCACTAGCGGAGCCAGCTGATAAATCAAACTTTTGCCATACCCGGTGGGCAAAACTCCGACAACGTCCCTTTTTTCCAAAAACAGCTTAAGTGCCGTTTTCTGCTCCTCTCGCAGGGAAAACTGTAATTTTAAATCCCCTAGCGTTGCTGCCAAAGCCAGCTCGAATGGTTGTTCCTGGTGATGAGCCATGTTGTCTAGCAGCTAGCAACTGGTGTTACGGCAATGTGTGCTAGCTGCTACGTCTCTGCGACTACAACATTACGTGTCGTATTTGTGTCGTCATGAGGCAGGGTGGGCTCCAATCCCGCCCCTCGCGATTTGATTGGCCCGGTACATTTTGGATTTTCAGATCCGAGACTGTCCAGTCTGTCTCCCGTAGCAAATACCATTTGCGGCCACTGGGGACAGACTAGATCCTAGGCTACTCTTATGTAGTTCATATTTCGTTCTTATCACGTTGTAATTATTGAGTCCTATAAGGTACAAAATAGGATCAAAACACAGCATTATCATAGATGTCATTTTTGTATTATTCTGAACAAATGTCGGCAACATAATGTTGTGGAATAGCCAATGAGAAGCGTTTTGGGCGGAGCAGAGCGAGAGAGAGATAGAGGGGGTGCAGGGAGTTTTTGGGAGCGGAGAAAAAAAGAGTTAAATGTACAGAGTGTGACCGGCGACTGGAGCAGATGTTGAGCCGTTCTTGGAAATAAACATTGAAAACGAAGCTCATTGAAACAGCTCCTTGTAAGAGGGAAGTTAAACTGGGGTAAGGTACTTACCTCCGCCCTGCAGGGGCGGCATTTTCCCCTGATTTTTTGACTACAGGATAATGTCAGAACGGTTAATAATACGTTTACAATAATAACACAAAAAAGAACGAAAAAAGAACGAAGAAGTTCATTTTGGGATCCATGAACTTCTAGTTCATAATTTGGAAGAATGAACGATGAACTGAACTAATTCATATTGAGTAACTTGAACTGAACTTTGAACTAGTTCTTAATTAAGGTGAACTTTCCCAACACTGGTTGCAGTGATGCATCGGATGTTTATTTTCAGTCAAACAGTGTGCCAGTAAAACGAAGCAACGTGAATCCAGTATCGTCATTGTGTATGTTTTTATAAAATAACCTAACACGGCAGAAATTAATAATTTTTAAAAATCAGGATGTAAACCTGTTGTTGGCTTCAGCAGATGCTGCGTTCACGTGCTCTGGGATTTTAGCCCATCTCAGTGTGTTTTGTCCAGGTTGAACTCGGACTTTTCTCTCTATTTTTGTTCTTCCCGCAGCTTCTGGACTGGAGCTTTAACCTTCCCTGTATGCGGTTGAGTTTGCTCAGACCAGATATGGAGGACTCGGGGACTGTCCGGGTTGTGGACCGGCTCATTGTGGTCCGTTTTCTGGTATTGCTTAATCGGACTACAGTCTGAATCTGGTTCTAAATGCGGTTCGAACCACAACTTGAAACGAACCTGAACCGGAGATAGTTGTTTTTATTCCCCTCCAACTGCTTACGATTTTCTTCCTCTTCCGTGTTTTCTTCTTCTGTGATTTCCGCCGCCTACCGGAAAAACGGAAGTGACACAGACTTTTATGCATTGCTGCCTCCACTGGCCCCGATTCAAGATGGCAGCGCCGTGGAACGCCTCACGATAGCTTGTGTGTGTGTGTGTGTGTGTGTGTGTGTGTATCTCCAACGTTCTCTGGGTTCTGTTTGAACCGGAAGTGGAAAGTATTCGCCTATCCTCGGTTTGTTGTCTGGTTGCTTTCGTGCTGAACGGAAGCTGTTGGTTTTTGAATCCGTGAACCGGAGCGGGTGGACGACCGTCGGCTCATAGTGTAACAATTTGCGGACGTCGCGGGTTTGAACCGGGGAAAGCCGCTGGTTTTCCGGTGAGATGAGCTCCGCGGTGCCGCTGCACACCCAGCTGGCCGCCGTTATGGAGTCTTTGGTCCACGCAGCGGTGGCGGAGCTCCGGAAGCTGGTGGAGGACAGCTGGTCCCTGCGGCTATGCCTGGATGAGGAGCCCCATACCGGGAGCGGGACCGGGATAGGAGCTGAGGACGGACAGGAGCTGCCGGGACCGGCCACAGTGAAGACCGAAACCCGGGAGCGGATGGTAGGCCGTAGACCCAGGAGGAGCAGTCCAGAAAGATCCAGAAAGTTGAGCCAGAGTCCTGATTATCAGCGGAAGCTGAATGAACGATCTGATAAGAGGTTGAAATGTTAATCAAAAGTTGATTAGATAGATAGAAATTTGGAATTTTTTGATACACAATAAGAATGACATGAGAAGTCGAAATTTTGAGGGAAAAAAATCATTCCGACAATAAAAAGCTTAATTTATGATAGAAAGTCGAAATTCTGAGAAAAAAACATATATTATGAGATAAAAAAGTTTAAATTACGAGGAAACGTGTTAAATTGTAAGACGAAGTTAAATATATGATAGAAAGTCAAAAATGTTAGATAAAAAACATAATTGTGACTTATGGGGGAAAAAAATGAAATTCTATGATAAAAAGTTGACTTTGTAATTGTCAAAATTGTGGGATAAAACAAACATAATTCTGAGATAAAAAGTTTAAATTGTGAGAAATAATTGAAGTTGTGAGATGAAAGTTGAAAATCTGAGTTAAAAAAACATAATTGAAACATGAAAAGTTTAATTTATGATAAGTCTAAATTCTGAGATAAAAAGTTGAAATCATGAGAATACAGTTGAATTGTATATATGTCTATATTATAATATTCACAACATCTGCACAAATATAAACATATGTAATAAACATGTTTGTTCAACAGTTTCAACTGTAAACAACTTCCATTGACTGAGTTGAAAAAAATATAAATTTTTTTAAATATATTTATTTTTGACAGTTTGACTTCAAAAATGCACCTAAAGGTGTGTGTTTGACCCTTGACCTGTCAGGTGGTGTTTGCCTCCATCATGGAGACTCTGGGGAACGAGGCTCTCGGGAAGATCCTGAACATGGTCGAGCACGTGCGGGAGCTGCAGGATGCCGAGACAGGAAAAGGAGGCAAGAAAAATCACACCAGCGTCCTCAACATCCTCAGTGGTGCTCGAGTGGGTAAGTCACACCCACTGCTGCTCTGCACCAATCAGGAGCCATCCGCCTATGTTGCATCTAAGCCACTTTTGTGATGGGTTATTTTCAGAGGCGGAGCATTCATACGGAGTCCCACCACGGAACAGCAACGCGCCTGCTAAGGTAAGGCACCGTGACATCACACCAGAGGTGGTCAAAGTACTGGTATTCTGTACTACAATAGAAGTACAGCTACCTGTGTGAAAAATACTCTGGTAAAAGTATAATATACTGATTCAACTCTTTGACTGAAGTAAAAGTAAAAAAGTGCAACTTCTCAATTATAATAAAATAAAAAATAAAACTGCATTTTTTCCCCCCCATGGATGAAATAATACCCATTTAAGCATTAAGAAACAGAAAATGTAACAAATATTGAAAAATAAAGCCTTTAAAAGTGAGTTAGTGTGTAGATATTTTTTATTGGCTCATGGTGCTCAGTTTAGTGGGTATGGACAGGAAATTTAGGAAAAATTCAAAAGTCATAAATAGAAGATTTAAAAAAAAAAAGCAGAATTATGAGATTTTTAAAACTTAAGTTGCAAGTTAAAATGTCTAAATTTTGATATTAAAAACTCCAAATTACGAGATAAAAAATCCAAATTATGGGGAAAAAAGTCAAAATTGTGAGGAGGAAAAAGTCCAAATTATGAGGAGAAAAAAAGTCTGAATTATGAGGTAAAAATGAGAGACAGTCAGAATCATGAGATAAGAAATGGATAATTATTAGATTAAAAAGTAAAAGTTATGAGATAAAAAGTCATAATTATGATATAGTAAGTCACAATTTCTGATTTATGTCACATTTGTCTAGTTTGAAAAAGTATTCAGAGAATGTAAAGAGCATAAAGTACAGATATTTCTATAAATGGAAAGAGTATAAAGTACAGATATTTATGTAAATGTAAAGAGTATAAAGTACAGATATTTATATAAATGTAGAGTATAAAGTACAGATATTTATAGACATGTAAAGAGTATCAAGTACAGATATTTATATAAATGTAAAGAGTATAAAGTACATATATTTATATAAATGTACTTATACGGAGTAAAAGTAAAACGTTGTCAGAAAAATAAATAATCAATGTGCAGTTTAGGTACATATATCTAAAAACTCTACTTAAGTACAGCAAAAAAAGTATTTCTGCATAACTACTTCCACCTCTGCATCATACGGTCATATGAGGTGCTTTCGCACTGTAAAAAGCTTTTGTAGTTCCTAGAAGGCGCATTTCCATTATTGAAACTTCCGGGACTTTTTTGGGAGACATACTTTGACCGGGCCAGTTCAGTTGGGAGAGCGAGTCATCCAATACCTGAAAGGTTGGCGGTTCGCGTCCCGGCTCTGACTGTCCACATGTTGAAGTGTTCTTGAGCAAGACACTGAACCCTGACTTAGGTACAGGTGAATGTGAGGCTAATGTAAAGCGCTTTGAACACCATGAAGGTGTGCAGTCACTTTACCATTCCTCTCACAGAATAGCCCTTATGAACCTTTCAATGATGTCATCACATCGTGTGCTATGCTACCGTAACTAATAAAAAGCACCAAAACAAAGCAGGAGCAGAGGTGGTAATCGCAATAAGACTAATGGACACTCTTCTTGTCCATTCTATTTTCTTCTTTTCGCTGTTCTTCTACTTCATCATGTGGAAAACTTCCCCCAGCAACTACTCTTGAGTTGTTTGTCACAATCTGATGATGTAATTTGTGACAACCAATCTGCGCGACTCTAGAGTACCTAACCCTTGGGCAGGAACTCCGCTGGTTCCTGTAAAAGTTCTGGAAGGCGGTCCTGTCAGAATGACCTGGTTAGTGGAAACGTGCATACCATGAAGTTCTTGTAAAATGCCTTGGAAGTTCCGATAGTGGAAACACGCCTATAACCTTTTTAGTTCCTGGAACCTTTTTTCCCCCTTTCCCACAGCATAAGAACTACACAGTTCCTAGAACATTGTTCGTTCCTACTCACAGGCAGGGTGTTTTTTAGTTTTCTAGGAACTATATAACATAGGTTTTTGGTGATTGGTAGAGCTGAGACCACGCTTATTTCCATATCTTGCAGTACAGTTATCTTTAAAACCGTCTGTATAGGTAGAAAAAAAATATGGAGGAAGTAATAAATAAATGGATTGATGATGCGGTTCTGTTTTTGGGTTAATACGGATGTTGGTTGGAGCTATGAAATAAACATATGTTGTAGTATCACCTGCTGCTGGATTCTTCATCTCCCAACTCTCTGTAAACTCCTCCATTCTTGACATTAGATGCTGTATTTGGCCATAATCAGGACTAACTTTTTGCACTTGTTGGTCGGGTGCGCCTAATCTTGGGTGCACCCAAGTTTTTCAACCACATTGAATTTAATTATTTTTATATTTATTTTATTTTAGTTATTATTTAATTTCATTCAATTTTTTTTACATGTTCACTTTTTTTTTAAATCATTGTCCATACAGACAATATTGATTTATCAACAATTTTGATAACATAAGGTTGTTTGTTTGGAGCACATCTCTACAAGAAAGATTAGAACTGAACTGAAAAGTGCTATTGCTTAAAGTGCTTCACTGAACTGAAATTTCAATGTAAAACATCTGAAATTATATATAAAAAAATAAATTGTAAATTACAAGTGCAAGTGTCTTGAAGGTTCCAAACTGAACATCTCAGTGTCTGAAAATCTGAACAGCTCCATATCTTATGGACTATTGTCCCCTGCAATCACATGCACTCGGATGTACTGATGTCTTATGTCATTCAGTATGAGTGTGTGTGATGCGCATGTCTGCGCTGCAAATGACAGCAGCACAATGATAGCCATTAGCATATAGCTGATGCGAGTGTATGTATGGACAACTAATTAGAACGTGCCCGGCTATGACTGTACAACCCAAACCATGTCCACCTGCATGAACTCGCAAATAGTGAGTCCCGTTTCTTGTTGATCGCCCGGACTGGCACACAGGAGAACCGGGATTTTTCCCGGTGGCCTGCCTGCTCATTGGCCTGCCTGGCCGGACCCGAAGAACCCCCCACCCCACCCCCCGCCGAGCCCCGATTAGCTTGTTTGTAAACAATAATAGCATACTCAGAGCTCTGCGGAGTCAGAGCGGTAGGGATTGTTAGCGGGTTTTTTTTTTTTTTTTTCAAGAAACACATTGTGATTGGGTAACGGCTTCATTCTCCATGGGCCCACCTCTGTAGCACAGATAGATCACTGACCATAGACTGCGTGCAAAAACTAAATAGTGGATGACGGTGCAAAGAAAAAAAGGAAAGGTGGACACCAGTGAGAGTTGGAAAGAAAAAAGAAGGTCGGTCAAGGAGGAGGTGAAATATAAGAAATGAGCTAAGTTGTTTATTAAACCCAGCAACAGCCAGAGTGGTACTGCTGTTAGCTCTGCTGCAGCAACAGCATTGCATGCATTTAGGATTTGGTATATTTATGTTATATATTTAGAATTTACATCACATACTTTATTTTTTGGCTCAAAATAGATAGTTGTATTTCTTTTAAATATTGGATTTATATTGTGCTTTTATTGATACTTTTTTTTGCTATTTAGCATTATTTAAATTTTTGTTTAGTTTAGCTATGTTTGGCTAAAATTTGCCACCTGCTGAACTTTTTAGGAATTTTTTTTTAATTGATCCCATATTTTGATCAAAGTA